>JACXGM010011409.1:0-25113 GCA_016801145.1 Umbra pygmaea | reverse complement strand
TCTGTGTGTGTGTGTGTGTGTGTGTGTGTGTGTGTGTGTGTGTGTGTGTGTGTGTGTGTGTGTGTGTGTGTGTGTGTGTGTGTGTGTGATAGGGAGACCAGGGGATAGAGGGACCTCCAGGACCCATTGAGTATGTGGTCCCCCCTGAAGAGAACTACATAAAAGGAGCTAAGGTGAATTTGGATGTCTGTTATGTTTGCAGGTACTCTTTAAATAAATAAAACTTTGACGAGCAGATAGAATGTTGCTGGTTAACTCCTACGCCTGGAGTCAAAAATGACAACAAACTGAACTTCAAGCTGGAAAGCGTCTGATCCCAGTTACCCTCTCCTGCTACTGAGCCATTGGGGTGATGTTGTGCCTTTCATCATGTTTCAACAAACAGGCATTACTATCATTTAATGATTCTGAATTATTTTATTGCAGGGATGGAAAGGAATAAAGGGAGAGTGTGGAGTTAGAGGCAGGGATGTGAGTATTCTACCTGTAAATACCGTTTTTATTTAATTGTGTCTGTTTACCAGTATGTGTGAAGGGTGTAGCAGCATCATGAAAGCTGTAATTTCCATTGAAATCACAATAGTATACCCATACACTTACACACACTATTCTCATATTCAGCTGAATACGTTTTTTCTTCCCTTGTAATACAACTTATACAAGTAACATATGTTGATCAATTTAGTAGTTCATACATTAGCTATGTCTATAATGAATCATTTCTAACTTTACATTTTTACCCTGTGAACAGTCAGGAGAACCTCTACTCTACCTTGTAACACCAATATAATACACTCACCTAAAGGATTATTAGGAACACCCGTTCAATTTCTCATTAATGCAATTATCTACTCAACCAATCACATGGCAGTTGCTTCAATGCATTTAGGGGTGTGGTCCTGGTCAAGACAATCTCCTGAACTCCAAACTGAATGTCAGAATGGGAAAGAAGAAAGGTGATTTAAGCAATTTTGAGCGTGGCATGGTTGTTGGTGCCAGACGGGCCGGTCTGAGTATTTCACAATCTGCTCAGTTACTGGGATTTTCACACACAACCATTTCTAGGGTTTACAAAGAATGGTGTGAAAAGTGAAAAACATCCAGTATGCGGCAGTCCTGTGGGCCAAAATGCCTTGTTGATGCTAGAGGTCAGAGGAGAATGGGCCGACTGCTTCAAGTTTATAGAAGGGCAACTTTGACTGAAATAACCACTCGTTACAACCGAGGTATGCAGCAAAGCATTTGTGAAGCCACAACACGCAGAACCTTGAGGCGGATGGGCTACAACAGCACAAGACTGGAAAATGTTGCCTGGTCTGATGAGTCTCGATTTCTATTGAGACATTCAGATGGTAGAGTAATAATTTGAGGTAAACAGAATGAGAACATGGATCCATCATGCCTTGTTACCACTGTGCAGGCTGGTGGTGGTGGTGTAATGGGTTGGGGGATGTTTTCTTGGCAAACTTTATGCCCCTTAGTGCCAATTGGGCATTGTTTAAATGCCACGGCCTACCTGAGCATTGTTTCTGACCATGTCCATCTCTTTATGGCCACCATGTACCCATTCTCTGACAGCTACTTCCAGCAGGATAATGCACCATGTCACAAAGCTTGAATCATTTCAAATTGGTATCTTGAACATGACAATGAGTTCACTGTACTAAAATGGCCCCCACAGTCACCAGATCTCAACCCAATAGAGCATCTTTGGGATGTGGTGGAACGGGAGCTTCGTGCCCTGGATGTGCATCCCACAAATCTCCATCAACTGCAAGATGCTATCCTATCAATATGGGGCAACATTTCTAAAGAATGCTTTCAGCACCTTGTTAAATCAATGCCACTTAGAATTAAGGCTGTTCTGAAGGAGAAAGGGTGTCAAACACAGTGTTAGTATGGTCTTCCTAATAATCCTTAAGGTGAGTGTATGTTTGAGTATTTTTTATGACAGTACACTATGAGACAGGTAGGGAGAGACAGAGAGAAAAGTCTCACCAATATAATATATGAGTTTTTTATGACACTACACTATGAGACAGGTAGGGGGAGACAGAGAGAAAAGTCTCACCTATATAATATATGAGTATTTTTATGACAGTACACTATGAGACAGGTAGGGGGAGACAGAGAGAAAAGTCTCACCTATATAATATATGAGTATTTTTATGACAGTACACTATGAGACAGGTAGGGGGAGACAGAGAGAAAAGTATCACCTATATAATATATGAGTATTTCTATGACAGTACACTATGAGACAGGTAGGGAGAGACAGAGAGAAGTCTCACCAATATAATATATGAGTATATTTATGACAGTACACTATGAGACAGGTAGGGGGAGACAGAGAGAAAAGTCTCACCTATATAATATATGAGTATATTTATGACAGTACACTATGAGACAGGTAGGGAGAGACAGAGAGAAAAGTCTCACCAATATAATATATGAGTTTTTTATGACAGTACACTATGAGACAGGTAGGGGGAGACAGAGAGAAAAGTCTCACCAATATAATATGAGTTTTTTATGACACTACACTATGAGACAGGTAGGGGGAGACCGAGAGAAAAGTCTCACCTATATAATATATGAGTATATTTATGACAGTACACTATGAGACAGGTAGGGGGAGACAGTGAGAAAAGTCTCACCTATATAATATATGAGTATTTTTATGACAGTACATTATGAGACAGGTAGGGGGAGACAGGGAGAAAAGTCTCACCTATATAACATATGAGTATTTTTATGACAGTACACTATGAGACATGTAGTGTGAAAAGTCTTTATGGGCCATGGCTCAAACCCCCATTTCCATGGTCAAGATGTTAGATGACTACACCAAACCCTGGAAAACATGTCAATATGTGTGTTAGTGATCTAGAAGTGTTTGATTTCCCAGGGTTTTGATTCATTCCCTGGAATGAAAGGAGAAAAGGGAATCATCGGATTCCCTGGAGTTAGGGTAAGCCACTTACAATTGTCATTTTACTGATGTTGTTATCAAGAGCAATATTGATTTCCTACATTTAATATCTATAGCACTAACTACACATTCCGTTCTACTTTTTAATATTAAACAACATCAAAGTCTTGAGAATGGTCCTGCAGGATGTTATCTCTGTTGCTACCTGAGTGATGGGTATGGACTTCCTGCCCATTTGATCTCTTCCTGTTCTATGTTCTGAGTTATCCAGACTCTCAGTGACATCACAATCATTAACCAATCGATCTTTTCCACAAACAAATTAGGATTCGAACAAAGGTACGATCAGCACATGATTTGGCTGAAGAGCTGTGGTTGGAAAACTGTTGCCCTTCCCCATCCAACCACCCGCAGGCTTTTCCAATCATCCATTTAAGTGCTGCCTATCAGCAACTTCATTACAGAGTCAAAAAGGAGAAGTTCACTAAACAAAGTCATACTTCCTATCAACAAAATGTGTACATATATAGTGCGTATATAGGTCATCAAAACATTCCTTTTGTGCGTTTTCTTATTTATATTCAAAACACTTTATCTGGCTCCAACACTAGTGATGGGCAAACAATGCTTTCTGAAGCCTTCGATGCTTTCCTTAAATTGTGATGAAAACCGGTTCACTACTCCAAGGTTTCCAACACAGTACACTCCAGTAACACATATGGTTAAACAATGTCACCATGTTTGAGGTTCACATACAGTAGGCTGTTTCGCAAGCCTTTTCTCAGTACTACGTGGTGTCATTGTTAGACCTGAGCGATGTAGAGTTATATAAAGATTCATACTTTGACCTTCATGTAGATCATCTAGTCAAAAACTGTGCATCCGTGCTATAATTCAGGATGGTAAAGAGACAAAATATTACCTTGGTGACACTTAAAAGGAGTGAGTGGAATTAAGATAGTTTGGTTCCAAAAATAAGTATAATCCAACTCCTGGATTTGAGCTTGTGCATTTGCGATTATATTTACCGAGCTCTAACAACTGAGCTCTCAATCAGTTGATGAGCTCTACAACAAGTCATTTTAAATACAGTTTCTGTCAGAGTTTTTTTTTTAGACCAACTTCATATCCAAGAAAGCAACAATACCAAGCAGAGGATTTCCACCTCATGAAATTAAGCTTCTGACTTCATTGATCATGTGATGTGTTATTTTTAAAATGCACCTTTGAAACGAGAAATCGATTTTACTATACTCAGTTGTATAACCATGTTAAAAAAAGATTAAGAGCCTATGCTCATTGAATCTAATGTCAGAATTTGAAATGAAATGTAGCCAATATTTCAAAAAAGTCTTACTAAACAAATGCATTAAATGAAGATTCGAACCTGTAACTCAACAAGTATATTTTGAGAAAGCAGCATATGCGCTACACTCTAAAAACAAATGGTGCTAAATAGCACTAAAAGTGGTTCATTGGCTTGTAATCATAGAGGAACCACTTTAAGTGCTATATAGCACCTATCTTTAAAAATGGTGCTATGTAGAACCATAAGAGGTGCCATATAGCACCTTAAGCACCCCAAAGAACTGCTGAAAAACCAAACTGCGCTTAACAGGTTCTTTTAATGGTAGTGGTGCTATATAGCACCATAACCACCGCAAAGAACCCCTGAAGAACTGCTGAAGAACCATTTGTTTTTATATACCATTTGAAAGTATGAGCTGCACCACTTATGGGTACCAAATTAATTTGGAATATAAGTCTCACTTAGAAGTCGGCACCCTGTTGATGTTATGACAACATTATACATGATCTAATCACTTTTATAACATAGATAGATCTATTATAGATCTGGATGATTGTCATATGAGAGAATGGTAATAAAAACAACCTAATAGTGGCATTTAGCAGTTTACAACAGCAAATTCTTCAAATTAATTAATTTGTTTTAATATATTAATGTATTGTATAGGCTTTAGACTGCCCTTAAGTTATACTTATTAATTTAAAACAATGCATACTGTGACGTCCGAAGCTTCACGTAGTGTTGTGAACTTGATACAAGCGGCTCATTTTGTCAAATCAATTTGCTTTGAAAATTGCATCGAGACATCGGAGCTCCAGTATCGATCGGCCCATCACTATTAAGTACTGTTTGCTTTGTACAACTTTGCATCTGTCTCTGCCATTGTACCTGCAACCTGACACACATGTTACAGAATGAGCGACCCTAATAGGAGACACCGAAGGTCAACGGTACTCGGCAGGAGCAGGGCTACAAGGTACCCAGTAAGGGAGACTACACCAATGAACTGGAGGCTATCGTTTTTGCCACCCTGTATAGCCTCCAGTTGGGTGTTGGAATAGTGTTTTGCTCTACCGGGTGATGGAAAAGAACGGCAGGGACCCTGGCGCTGGAGACAGAGTAGCCCCCTCCTTGTCAATGATAGATAGGGAGATTGGGTAGAACTAACCTGGTTTCCCCAACTGGTTTTTGGTATGGGGCTACGATGATTCGGGAAGCTGGTTAGTCGACAGTCAGGATGTCGACCAGCACGACCAACAGATCTGGGTGGTGGAGGAAGTTGGGGAAGAAGACCTGATCAGCTGGAAGACGGACCAGAGTGTGAGCAGAAGAGAAGGAAGTTGGGGGGACATGGACTGTTATCCCCTGGGCACGAACGCTTTTTGGCTAGTGATGCATCCCCTATTCAATCTACCACCTGGGGGTTCGGCCTGCTGTAAGACCAACATGACTCTGATAAATTGAGATTGGCAATCTGGTTATTTTGGTGACACACCATACCAAGAGGAAAGGAGACCTCCAAGGATATCAGAGGACATCTCAGGGTAGTGAGGGCAAATCTGTCTGGGGAAAGATATAATACCATCCAAAAAAGATTTGAGCTCCTAGTAAGTAGATGCCCTTAAATGATATATCATCAAGAGCTGCAAGAAAACAAATTAGTCAGTTAAACGCCATCCCAAATATAGACAGTTGCAATAAAAATTATGTTTTGTCCTAGGATTTCCTGAGCTTTCAATTAATCAATTTTGCCTTCCACATCAGTTTTCCTGTGCAAGACAGTGCAAAGCAGCCCCAGACCATCTCCGAGCCACCACCATGCTTGAATGTGGGCAGAATTTTCTTTTCGTGCTTCATTATTCTTCCTCCAATCAAATCACTGATCCATTATGTCGAAAAGTTTCAGTTTTGTTTAAGCACTCCACTGAACAGACTCCTAAAACATCTGTGGTTTCTTTATATGATTTTGAGCATATTGGATCCAATGTTTCTTGTGCTTTTGGGTCAGTGGTGTACGTCTTGGAGTTTTGGCATGGAAACCTTCTGCGTGTAGTATGTGCCTTACTGTGCACAATGAAAACAGGTATTTTGCTGTAAATCGTGGGGTTTTTACAACCTGCCATCTCAGAAATCTGATTGCAGCCATTGTTCCTTTTTCTGCCCTGTCCAGGTAGTGTAACCAAAGTTCCCTTCACTTAGAACTTGCAAACTATGCTTCCAATGGTATCTCTGGAAACATTCAGTGCCTTCGCTATTTTTTATATCCTGTTCCTTGTTTGTGAAGGGCGATGATCTCTTCTCTCAATTTTTTTAATCATTCTTTTGACTTAGCCATGTTTCTCACATGCAGTCAAACTTGACACTCAACAAACCTAAAGGTGTTTCAGTTCAGGTATTTCATGTGTTCCAGCTCAAGCACACCTGGTGCAAATAATGAAGCCCTTGATCAGGTGTGTTTAAGACAATTTTGTTTGCATATTTGTGCTGTTGTTAGGGGTTGAATTGTTCTATTCAGGGGTTGAATAATTTAGAGACTGGTGAAGTCACTGTCAGTTGCATGTTCAGTTGAATTTGGGGAAACCACTTGAAGCATTCCTTGTGTTGAGCTTTTTAACTGCTTTTGTTTGATTTGTTAATTGCAAACAGCTGAAAGTCTGTACATTTTGGAAATAAACTGCAATTGCAATGGGTTGCAATGAATCATTTTGATCTCAACTGTAGTTATTTGTTGACTTCCATTGCTAAATCTGAGGTTACTGTGCATGCTTCAGCAATAAGAAGAACTCTGAATTTAAGTGGTATTTATAGGAGGGTGTTTTCTGTTTTCTAACTAGCCAGCTAAATAAATGGGCAAACGTTAACAGTTTCCAACAAAGATTCTTTACTTTAGATCATTTAGCTTGCACAGAGACATAGCATTTCACTCACTCCACATTTTTTTCTGCGTCACTTAGGTCAACTCCTAAACCATAACCCCAACTGGATTATGGGTAATGTAGGATTACTAAATGGAGCCCCTTAAATCAGCAATTTACATTAAATAAGGAATTATGCATTTATATATCTCAATAAACATATTCAAATCAGTAATTCAGATTCAAAGTGCTTAATACCCCTAAGCATAATATTAAGTTGCAACAGAGGGTGGCTAAGAAGCAGCCCCTGCTGTCAAATTACTGTAGTACCAAACTGCCTGTTTGAACTTTGCCAGAGACAACCTGATAGTCCATACTCTGGATAGATGAGTCCAAGATTAAGCTTTTTGGACAAAACCTGTGCATACCACTGAACCACTGTTATCCCAACAGTTCATTATGGTGGTAGGAATGTCAAGTCCTGGGGCTTATTTTACTCCTTTTTACATACTGTAGGTGACTACACATCATTAATTAACCAAGAATCCTGAGGCATACCTGGAGATTCTTAAAAATAACATCAGTTGGTCAGGGAGCTAAAGCCAAACCGAAAACTAAAGCCAAAACATTTGTCTTTTAACAAGACAACGAACCAAAGCATTCAAGCAAATCTTGCAAAGAATGGGTAAAGAAAAAGAAGATATGTATTCAAGACGGTGGTTGGACCTGAACAGCACATGCCGGACAACCAATTTGATGGAGAATATCCATGATTGTGATACCACGACCAATGTTGCTCACAATACAGCTCTCAGACCAAGCATTTATTCCCAGATATATTTGTGACACCTCAATTAGCAGGGTTTATTGGAGACAGGTCATTGGAGACAAACCTCCAATGGAAAGGGTACAGACCCTGGGTGTTATAAAAATGACAGATAAAGCACATGCCTGCAACCATTCCACCCATTGCCTGCTAATGGGGCCGACACCCAGATATGGCATGGAGTCCCCGGCTCCAACCAAACCAAGGACCCTGACACCGAACCACTCCATGTGCTCCAGGACATGTCGCACAAACCAGGCTGCCTGCCCACCCCAGAGAGTCCCTGTAACACCTGTAGGATGGCCAATCTGAGACCCACATCATGATGAATGAAAATAAACTGATCTTGGCGGCCTCCTACCGGTGTCGCCACCCACAGCATCTTGCAGCTCTTTAAACCCGAAACATCACATATCATACCACATAGTGCCTTGCAGAGGCACATGAACCAGCCATATAATTTAGAAATTCAGTTGTGATTCCAGATCAACAATTTCTAATTGCATTGTACAAGTTCACAGACCAAGCATTCATTTTTAAATAACACTACGTATTGCCTCACTGAGACAAGATGACGACTCAGCTTGATAGGTAGAGAATGAACTGAGCTTAGCGGCTCAGGACTGGTGTCGGCCCCCCCAACCAACTTGGTGTATGGAGTTAATTGAACTACAAGACCTATGCGATTCCTGAATTGCATGCTGCAGCTGTATAATCCTAGCATTACCACATGTAACAACCAATGGCGTTGAATCAACAGCAAAATAGTAACACGGCATGAAAAATTAAACCAGCCTAACCAACTTCTCTCACACTGGGATGCTGAGTCAATGCTATAATAACTACCTAACTTATACATGCCTACATTGAGCATGCTGCACACCTTAAAAACTGCCTTGCTTACAGGTCAGTACCTTTACAGGTAATTATTCACATTGCACTACGTTAAGCGGAAAACTTTTATTTTGAAGATATTTTCATTATAAGTGAAGGTGGTAACAGGGACCGGACCGCATGAGCTCCAATTGATGCAAAATAATGACATCACCGAGAATACAATAGGAACCCAACCCAAGGAACCATGGGTACCTAGTAGAGAGGAATGCTAGTGCCCCATCCCCGACAAAGAGGAGCATGACCTTATCAGCCTTGGGCCCTGCTATGTCACAGGCCTGTAAGCAGAACTACCTTCTCCTGCCTCGCCACTGTACGTATACCCAAACCAATTAACAAAACACACATGCCTGCCACCCGACGGCAGAAACCGGGTCAACAACGACCCGTATCCAGACATAGCAGAAAGGTCCAGCCTGACAACCATTTCCAAGCTTCACCTCTAGCAGCAAACACTCGACATGTGAGAAACAGCCAGACCAAAACGTGTCGATACAGAAGTGCCAGGAACCAGAACACTGCCCTATCATGATTTCAATCATGGAACGCTATCAAAAATTCAAACATTCGACGGGAAACCATACACTCCCAAAATCAATGAAACAAGTACACTTCACGAGGCCACTCTATTAATAAGTGAATCTCTGTGACCGTGGTACATTCCAGACATTCACTGATTTATTAATTAGCATGCACACTCGTGTTTCTTGGCCAAAATGCTTTGCTAATTTTTTGCTTTTAATGGAGGTGTTACAACTTATTCCATGAATGGGTTCACATATGTTTGCAAATATTAAATCTGAGTTTTTTTTAAGCAAATTTTGTTAAATAAACATGGACCATTTGATATATTTTGGTTTGTCTCCTTATTTGGAATATATTATGAATTGAATTTGGTATTTTATTAGGTCGTTTTGCTATTTCATACAAAAATCATGACCATCTCTGTAGGGTTCACAAACTTTCAAATATTTCAAATATATAATTCTTTTTGAAGCAAAATGCCTCACAGGCACTTCAGACTACTCATGTCTCTACTCTAGCATGTGTGCATAACAATTTTATGCTCTCATGTTTTAGGGTCCACCTGGATATCCAGGCTTCCCTGGGCAACCTGGACTCAAGGTATGAGACCGTTTCATTTCCTTACTCAATACCAGTCCCTGTTTGTGTATATTATTAATAATGTTATTGTGGCTAATTTTAGGCAAAATAACAGGAACACGTAATATAACAAAAGTCTGCATCTTTCACATGGATTGGCAGATCATAGCACAAATGTGGAGCTTCTATCCTTACAAGAACTGAACTCTGTGAAATGGGACATAGCACTGTTCCTCAAGAAAAAAAAGCCTCCTAATATTTGAGGGATAAAGGAAGTGGAAATATGAACTCCAGGAACTCCCTGTAAATGTTTAGTGTTTAGATCTGGTTATTCAGGAGGCCATGGAACTAATTTGATTTCATCCTGGTGTTCATGAAACCACTATAGAATTCATTTAGCAGTGTGTACAGTATGTGGTCATATTCATCCTGGAATATTGGAGCATCAAGAGGGAACAATGTTAGCACGTTATGGTGAACCATAAGGTCCTGATATTTCTACATTTTAGTAATCTATTCTGTAAGAAAGATGATTCTTTTGAAGGAAGGCAAATAAATCATAAATCTGTATTCAATGTTGCAGAAAGATTGCATATTTCACTGTGAACCGCGTCAAGGTCAGGTCAACTTCTAATCACAGAAAGAGTCATGGTACCATTTAAATCTTTACATACAACTGTATGACCATGCAGAGCAATTCCTGGAGACATACAGTTGATAGCAGACAGTGAGTGATTTCCAGATTGTGCTAATTGTGAAATAATGCTAGTTATCAGACCTTATTCATAGTTCACACATACAGTATGTACTGCTAATTGTGAAATAATGCTAGTTCTCAGACCTTATTTATAGTTCACACATACAGTATGTACTGCTAATTGTGAATTAATGCTAGTTATCAGACCTTATTCATAGTTCAAACAAACAGTATGTACTGCTAATTGTGAAATAATGCTAGTTATCAGACCTTATTTATATTACACACATACAGTATGTACTGCTAATTGGCAATCAACCTAATGTGAGTTCTGCAGCGGCATTTGTAATATAGATACTTAAAATACCAGGGTTTGTCCATGTGGTGTTTCCGTTATTTTGTCGGCCCCCAATATATTTAGCAAATACACCAGATGTTGTTATTTAAAAGCATATGGGATGTGTTCATTTTGGAAGTGGTTTTCTCATTTGACTGCTAAATGGAGCAGGCCTTTGATATGCCTATGTGCTAACATACTATCATCTTTTCAAATCAAATCTAAAAAGCCTTGGCTGTCAGCGCAGGTTTGAACTGCTGGTATTTGGGAGCCTAGGCCAATCAATGACTGTATGATGCCTTCAGATTTCAAGTTTTGCATAAGACAATAGCATGTATTTTATTGTTCTAATTACCATGTTATCAATATGTTCAGGGGATTATTGGAAGCCCTGGTCTACCTGGTCTGATTGGAACAGATGGAGCCAAGGTGAGTCTCACTGTATAATAAATAATATTCAGTCTACAGCTTGGACATACAGGTCCTTCTCAAGAAATTAGCATATTGTGATAAAGTTAATTATTTTCCATAATGTAATGATAAAAATTAAACTTTCATATATTTTAGATTCATTGCACACCAACTGAAATATTTCAGGTCATTTATTGTTTTAATACTGATGATTTTGACATACAGCTCATGAAAACCCAAAATTCCTATCTCAAAGAATTAGCATATCATGAAAAGGGTCTCTAAACAAGCTATTAACCTAATCATCTGAATCAACTAATTAACTCTAAACCTGCAAAAGATTCATGAGGCTTTTAAAAACTCCCAGCCTGTTTCATTACTCAAAACCGCAATCATGGGTAAGACTGCCGACCTGACTGCTGTCCAGAAGGCCATCATTGACACCCTCAAGCAAGAGGGTAAGACACAGAAAGAAATTTCTGAACAAATAGGCTGCTCCCAGAGTGCTGTATCAAGGCACCTCAGGGGGAAGTCTGCGGAGGTCTGGAGTCTGGAGGAAGACTAGGGAGAAGGAAATGCCAAAATGCCTGAAGTCCAGTGTCAAGTACCCACAGTCAGTGATGGTCTGGGGTGCCATGTCAGCTGCTGGTGTTGGTCCACTGTGTTTTATCAAGGACAGGGTCAATGCAGCTAGCTATCAGGAGATTTTGGAGCATTTCATGCTTCCATCTGCTGAAAAGCTTCATGGAGATGAAGATTTCATTTTTCAGCATGACCTGGCACCTGCTCACAGTGCCAAAACCACTGGTAAATGGTTTACTCACCATGGTTTTACTGTGCTCAATTGGCCTGCCAACTCTCCTGACCTGAACCCAATAGAGAATCTGTGGGATATTGTGAAGAGGAAGTTGAGAGACGCAAGACCCAACACTCTGGATGAGCTTAAGGCCGCTATCTAAGCATCCTGGGCCTCCATCACACCTCAGCAGTGCCACAGGCTGATTGCCTCCATGCCACCCCGCATTGAAGCAGTCATTTCTGCAAAAGGATTCCCGACCAAGTTTTGAGTGCATAACTGAACATAATTATTTGAAGGTTGACTTTTTGTATTACAAACACTTCTTTTATTGGTCAGATGAAATATGCTAATTCTTTGAGATAAGAATTTTGGGTTTTCATGAGCTGTATGCCAAAATCATCAGTATTAAAACAATAAATTAACTGAAATATTTCAGTTGGTGTGCATTTAATCTAAAATATATGAAAGTTAAATTTTTATCATTACATTATGGAAAATAATGAACTTTATCAAAATATGCTAATTTCTTGAAAAGCACCTGTTTTTTTTTTACTTTATTTACATTGCATTTCAAATTACCATGCAAATTTGATTTCACACAGATTTTTCTAAATAGTCGTTGCAAATTACAGTTGGTATAATTTTCAAGTCATCAAGTTTAATTTCATTGAAAACATCAATTTTTTCAAAAATAAAAAGGTAAAAATGCACTGTTCCAAATTATTATATACAACACAGTTTCAAAACTTTTTATAGATTGTAAAGAACTGAAAATTGTCATTTGTTTAATTTGCAGCATTAAGTCTTATTTACTGAAATCAAAAGCTATTTCAATCAAACACATCTTTACAGGGCAAGTTACATGTTAATATACGACCCCTTCTTTGATATCACCTTCACAATTCTTAAATTCATTGATCTTGTGAGTTTATAGAGTTTCTGTTTGAATTTCTTTGCAGGATGTCAGGATAGCCTCCCAGAGCTGCTGTTTTGATACAAACTGCCTCCCACCCTCTTAGGTCTTTTGCTTAAGGATGCTCCAGAGGTTCTCAATAGGGTTGAGGTCAGGGTAGGATGGGGGCCACACCATGAGTTTCTCTCCTTTTATGCCCATAGCAGCCAATGACACAGAGGTATTCTTTGCAGCATGAGATGGTGCAAAGATGATTTTGCTATGGAAGGCACAGTTCTTATTTTGTACCATGGAAGAAAGTGGTCAGTCAGAAACTCTATATACTTTGCAGAGTTCATTTTCACACCTTCAGGGACTCTAATGGGGTCTACCAGCTTTCTCCCCATGTTTTCATTCCAAAATATCACTCTGCCACCTCCTTGCTGACATCACAGCTTTATTGGGATATGGTGGCAATCCACCAACCATCCACTACTCTAACCATCTGGACCATCCAGGGTTGCACGGCACTCAGCAGTAAAAAAGACTGTTTAAAAATTAGTCTTCATCTATTTCTGGGCCCATTTCAACCATTTCTGCTTGTGAGCATTGGTTAGGGGCCCTGAAAAGTAGGTTTATGCACAACTGCAAGCCTTTGGTGGATCCAACACTTTGAGATTTGCGGGACTCCAGAGGCATTTACAGCTGTAAATGCCTGTTTGCTGCTTAGTAATGGCATTTTAGCAGCTGCTATCTTAATTCAATGAATTTGTCTGGCAGTAACCTTCCTC
The DNA here is from genome assembly GCA_016801145.1 of Umbra pygmaea. NCBI lineage: Eukaryota > Metazoa > Chordata > Actinopteri > Esociformes > Umbridae > Umbra > Umbra pygmaea. The sequence continues at coordinate 11,266 of JACXGM010011409.1, read as the reverse complement.
ATTATGCCTTTATCTGCACAAACCCATCTGTGCTCTGAATCAGCCACAAATCATTTCACAGTTTGATCACACGTGAAATATCTAATGTTTTCATACCTTGTCCAAGGCATTGCACCATTTGATGCTTTTCCACAGCAGAGAGATACTTTTTCTTTTCCAAATTGCTTGAAATTGCTTAATAATATGGAACATCCTTCTTAAGTAGTTTTTCTTTAATTGGGCTCACCTGGCAGACTAATTATCACAGGTGTCTGAGATTGATTTCAGTGATCCAAAGAGCCCGGAGACAAAATAACATCCATGAGTTTGATTGAAAAACTAAATATTTAATGTTTATGGCGATTTATTCCAATTTGCATAAGACACTTGTGTTTGGGCTTTGCGCTGCTTTTGCGCCGGGGGCAAAATAGGGCCCTATGTGTTTAGCTCATGACGTTTGGTCCATATAACAGAATGAGTGTTTTAGCCTATAGAAGTCAGTGTAATGTTTTGGGCATCAGTCGCCCTTATCGAATGAATTTGGTCTAGATTTGTTATGTTTTCTAAGTGTTCTCAAAATAAATACACAAGAACACAACTCCCTGCATTCTAGTCTCTAATCCTTCACCACTATACCAAATTCGTGACAGGGAGTAACAATCAGATTAGAGTAAACAGATTACAATTTTTTTTGTACTGTAATTAGTTACCTTACTGGCAAAAATTAGGATTACTATAAGATAATTTTACAGTTGGGAGTAGTTGATTGTAAATTGAAAAATGTATCAACAATATAAGGTGTTCTGTATAAGAGGTTCAACTATAACAAATAACTATGTAAAATGTGTTAAATTATAACTCTGTCATCTAGTCGCATAATTATGTGTACATAATTGGTTCATGTTTTCCAAACTGCAAGTTTCGGTGGTAAATTATCAAAATGTGCTATTTGCATTTGTCAAACACTTAATAAAAATTTGTAGATAATATTGTACATTATATACTACTTGCAATCAGTCCACCTATAATGCCCTTATTGACATAAATTGGTGAGACCTTTCTAATTATTTAGGACTGCTACAGAAAGTCCTACTGCAAAAATTTTGGGGGAGCACAGAATTTTGTTTTTGATTTAGTCTTAAACTAGGTTATGTATACAAAAGTCCTGCTATGCCTTTTTAAAGTAATTTAAAAGTAAAGGAAAGTAAACAGATGACGTTACTAAGTTTGGGTAATCCAAAAGTGACTTTACTGGTTGCAATTGTGGATGGGTAACTAGTCACTGTAATGGACTACATTTAAAAAGTAACCTACCCAACCCTGCAAATTCATACACGAACAACAACAATCACAATTAGCAATAAAACAATAATTATTCAGACACCTACAGTTGTAATCAAAATTATTCAACCTCCATTGCAAATCAGGTTTATTGTCAAAATGTACAGACGTTCAGCTGTTTGCTATGAAAAAATTTAACAAAAGCAATTGAAATAGCTCAACACAACAAATGCTTCAAATGGTTTCTCAAAATCCTTAACTTTTCTAAGTCTCAAAATTATTCAACCCCTTTATTGCAATCATCTTTAGTACTTAGTAGAGCAGCCTTTTGCTGTTATGACCTGCTGCAATTAAGATGCATAGCTAGACACCAGCCTCTGGCAGCGTCAGTTCAGTAATATTCTTGTGTTTGTGTGCAGCAAAAGCTTTCGCACCAGAGATTTTCTATGGGGTTCAAGGCTGGTGACTGTGATGGCCACTGAACCATCTTCCAGGACGTCTGTACCAATCCTTGGTGGACTTTGAGGTATGCATCCTGTTGGATGATCCAATGACGCCCAAGCTTCAGCTTCTTCACAGATGGCATGGGGTTTTCTCCAAGGACTTTCTGATAGTTCAATGAATCCATCTTGCCTTCCACATGCTGCAGTATTTCTATGCCAGAGGATGCAAAGCAGCCCCAGAGAATCAATGAGCCACCACCATGCTTGAATGTGAGCAGAGTGTTCTTTTCAACTTATGCTTCATTCTTCTTCCTCCAGACTGCAGATTCAGCATGCTGAAAAGTTCCAGTTTTGTTTAATCGCTCCACAGAACAGTCCCAAAACCGTTGTGGCTTCTTTATATGATTTTGAGCATATTGGAGCCATATTTGTGCTTTTGAGTCAGTAGTGGTGTACGTTTTGGAGTTCTGGCATGGAAACCTAGTTTAGTATGCACCTTATTCTGCTCAATGAAACCTCAGTCCCTTTTACCACCAAGTCTTGCTGCAGGTCTATTGCAGTCACTCAAAGGTTTTTCACAATCAGAAATCTGGTGGCAGCCGTTGTAGATTGATTTTTCTGCCCGGTCCAGGCAGTGTAACCACTATTCCCTTAACTTGGAACTTGCAAACTATGCTTCCAACAGTGTCTCTTGGAACACTCAGTGCCCTTGCTTTCTTTTTGTATCATGTTCCTTGTTTGTAAAGGTCGACTTTTAACTTTTTGGACCATTCTTTTGTCTTAGCCATGTTTCTCACACACATTCAACAAACTCCTAGCCAGTTTAGGTATTTCATGTGTACCAGCTTGAAGCCCTTGATTAGTTGCATCATGTTTGCTTGAGACAACATCTGTTTTGCATCTGGATGTCACTCTCCATAACTGTCAAAAGCTCTAAATGGTATCTCAAGTACAAGCCAGTGTTGAGTGTGTGTCTGGTAACTGCTATATTCAATTAATTTTCATTGATAGACTGGGGTTTGTAGAATAATGTACATATACTGTTTTTATAACCTACATACTTTTAGAATTAAGTAATATGTTTATATACTTATAGTCATGCTGCATTTCTTTCTATCATAATATGCACTAGATGCTCATTCACTTTATTTTACTTTGAACTATTACTGTACATATAATATTCAAATACTCTAGTTAATGTACATACTGTACATTTAGTCAACATTATTGTTTACTCGCTGCATATATACTTATTCATTCTGTATTTCTTCCTATCATCGTCTTTAATAATATCTGCACCTGTAGTCTTTGCTACCTTTTGCAGAGTTAGGGTTAGATTCCAACAGCATTACATTGCCATGGTTTTGTACAGTGACAATAACATTGAATCTAATTCATGTTAGATTACAAGGTTGGAGCAGTACAAGGTTCTACAAATAAAACTATAAGGTTCTACAGGTTGTACTCATGGTGATACCTAAAAAAAACATATGTCCACATGTGATGTTTCCAGAGGCAGGAAAACATATGCCTCATACATTTACGATATTTAAAAAAGTCAGATTACCTTAACTTTACCTTAACCTTAATCTCACTAACCTACAGTAGCATATTATCCCTGAACTAAACATTACCCAAGTACTTTAAATTGTTAGAATAAAAATTCAATACGCAAAAAGTCATTTGATTGGCCATAATGTAAGTCTGCCTACATAATGCGGCACAATTTCCATTACGTACAGTTACCCACGTCTTGCCATGAGAATGTGTTGGGTTTACAGATACAGTAGGACTACTTTATAAGGTTTTACAGATAGGACTATAAGGTTTTACAGATCGGACTATAAGGTTTTAAAGACACTTTGGTCAAAAATTACAATTGGTAAATTCTCAAAAAGGGTCACATTTGGAAGCATTGTATGATCAAAAAGAAATAGTTTAAAAAAATGACTGTGTCCAGATAGAATACGGTATTGCCTGGGGACACTGAAATATAAAGGAATCTTAAGTGATCATTAATACATACCTAAATATCTTCAATGTGGCCGCGTTTTGTGTCACTTTCTAAGCACTGACTCTGGACCACACATGCTCCCTGGCAATTGTAGTTCAAGCCCCGGCTCCATCAGCCCTTCATCTCTGTCTCCCTCCACGTACCTGTCTACATTGCCTCTGCTCCTCCTACTGTCCCCCAAAACCCTAGATCTCTTCACAGGATTATTCATTGTAATCAGGGGTGTAGCACAAAATCCTGGGCCCTATGCATAGGCAGTCCTGATGGGCCCCCATCCAGGTAAAATACAATATATTCCAGACTTCAAGGACCCTCTCTCCCCTTGGGCCCTGGTAATCAGTATTGGTTTTACCCCCAGTCTGACGCCCCTGATTGTATCCCATGATAAAAACTTTATAGTTGTGGTCAAAAGTTCTGAGAATGCCAAGTATTAGTTTTCACAAAGTTAGCTGCTTCAGAGTTCCTAGATCTTTGTCAGTTAGTTACTATGGTATACTGAAGTGTAATTACAAACATTCCATAAGTGTCAAAGGCTTTTATTGACAATTACATTAAGTTCATGCAGAGTCAATATTTGCAGTGTTGACCCTTCTTTTTCAAGGCCTACATCCCCCCCCTGGCATGCTGTCAATAAACTTCTGGGCCACATCCTGACTGATGGCAGCCCATTCTTACATGATCAATGCTTGGAGTTTGTCAGAATTTTTGGGGTTTTATTTGTCCACCCGACTCTTGAGGATCGACCACAAGTTCTCAATGGGATTAACGTCTGGGGAGTTTACTGACCATTAACCAAACATTTCAATGTTTTGTTTTCAGAGGCACTTAGTTATTACTTTTACCTTATGGCAAGGTACTCCATCATGCTGGAAAAGGCATTAATCGTCACTGTTCTTGTATGGTTGGGAGGATGTGTTGGTATCATTCTTTTTTAATGGCTGTGTTGTTAGGCAAAATTGTGAATGAGCCCACTCCTTTGGCTGAGAAGCAACCCCACACATAAATGGTTTCAGGATGCTTTTCTGTTGGCACGACAAAGGACTGATGGTAGCACACTACTTGTCTTCTCTGGACAAGGTGTTTTCCTGGATGGCCCAAACAATTAGGATAGGGATTCATCAGAGGAAATTACTTTACCCCAGTCCCCTTCTTGACACCAGGCCTTCCTCCAAAAGTCTTTGCCTCACTGTGCGTGCAGATGCACTCACACCTGCCTGTTGTTATTCCTCAACAAGCTCTGCACTGGTGGTGCCTTGATCCTGCAGCTGAATCAACTTTAGAAGACAGTCCTGGCGCTTGCTGGACTTTCTTGGGCACCCTGATGCCTTCTTCACAACAATTCTCCTTGAAGTTCTTGATGATCCGATAAATGGTTGATTTAGGTGCAATCTTACTAGCAACAATATCCTCGGCTGTGAAGCCCTTTTTGTGCAAAGCAATGATGATGGCAAATGATTCCTTGCAGGTAACCGTGGTTGACCGTGGAAGAACAATGATTTCTAGCACCACCCTTTTTTAACGCTTCCAGTCTGTTATTCTAACTAAATCAGCATGACAGAGTGATCTCCAGCCTTGTCCTTGTCAATACACTCAACTGTGTTAATGAGAGTTTCACTGACATGATGGCAGCTGGTCCTTTTGTGGCAGGGCAGAAGTGCAATGGAAATGTTTTTTTGGGGATTAAGTTAAGCATTTTCATGTCAAAGAGGGACTTGCAATTCATTGCAATTCATCAGATCACTCTTCATGACATTCTGGAGTATATGCAAATTGCCATCATTAACACTGAGGCAGCAGACTTTGTGGAAATTACTATTTGTGTCATCCTCAAAACCTTTCACCACGACTGTACTCTATTACCGGTATTAGCAGTGTTAGCTAACAAATGTTGAAATTAATATAGTGTGCAAAATAGGCCAAAAATGTAATGTAAAGAATATACAATTCAGAACAAGAAAAACAAGTATTTGAACACAAACATATTTTACATACAAATGGCCCTCCACCTCTCCCATCCAAAAAAGTATTTTTCCATTCTAACATGGAAAGGTTTATAAACTCTGAAATCTGCCTGGCACTGTTTATATTTTGGTTTCTGAAAGTGTCATCCTTTATTTTACAGTGCTTTATGGGTTTTGATTCAGAAGACTCTTAATATGATGCTGTAATATGATATATGATAAGTGCAATATAATATAAGTGAAAACATAAAACGATAACTGAAAACTACCTTTTCAGACAATTATTTTTATGTATAACATCATATACCCCAGTTTATACCCCTATTTCTTTACAGCAGAACTGACTCTTTCAGACAACGTCAACTATTAGTCTCTAGCATGCACAGTTTGTGAGCTGTTAATCGAAACATTCTTATTGCAGCTCTGGAGCATCAATTGACCTTAAAGATATTATTAAAAAGACACATTAACAGCCTTTAAGATTCTTTGGTAAAGTATACCAACCACCTGAATATTGCAAAGGGAACAACAAATTTCCAGGTTGTCAGTCTTTCAATCAGCTTTTGTTTTTCCATGCTCAAGTTAGCAAACATTTTGATAAGGGCTACTATACAGTCATTGTAGTGAAACTGTATGCCACCATGTTGGCAATTTTGTTGATTCACGGTGGCTCAGCATTTAGCATTCAGGACAGAGGAGAACAGGGCCAGTGCAGCATCACTGGCTTTTTATGCTTTTTTTGTCAATGGCAACTGTAATTTCTTAGATCAGAGGTTCTGCAAGACAGCATCACACTGTAACCAAAAAACTGGAGTAACCTACACATGTAATAATTAAGCTTTCTAGTATGTTTGAATGTTAAAACTGCAATATAAAAATGTGGCTATATTTACAAATGCATAGGAGCTTCTCAACAAGCACATTCTCCTGTCACACTAGCTAAAGGTGAGGATGGAGCAACCACTTCTAGTTACTAAAGTTTAGAAATAATCATCATAGGGATAAGGTCCAAATTACACTGAGTGAACACTATCAACAACATACATAAGATATTTCATATATAATAACATGATTAAAACACAGAACAAAATTGCAAGAAAATTGACATTTGGGCAGCAGCCTGCGTACATCTGCTTTTACTTTGAATATAATGGCAGATCACCAGTTGTTGCAGTCAGGACAGACTGTGTTGTGTTATGTGAATTCAGTAATGCATTATTAATATTGAACTTTTCTTCATACCTGCTTTAACTTGTTCTGTGTTTTTCTTCACGTTGGCTTGCTTTATATTTTATTCCTTTTGCCTTTAGTTTTTCAACTGACTTGGTTTGCGCAGCCAGTTATGGCGCTTACTTGGCCATACTGTACACACATTAGCAGTACTGTGATTTTTTATGTGCTGTTATAGGCCAGATAGTGGCAAGAGCAGGGCTCAGTGCCACATCAGTGCCAAATCTCATTTCACATGCACAGCCAGAAGCACACTTAGAAATGTTTTACATACAGTATCTCACAAAAGTGAGTACACCACTCACATTTTTGTAAATATATGATTATAACTTTTCATGTGACAACACTGTAGAAATGACACTGCCACAATGTAAAGTAGTGAGTGTATGGCCTGTATAATATTGTGCATTTGCTGTTCCTTCAAAATAACTAAACATAGAGCCACTAAGGTCTAAACCACTGGCAACAATAGTGAGTACTAAGTGAAAATGTCAAAATTGGGCCAGTCCATCCCCATTACACACAGCTTCTTTAGCAAGGCAGTGGTTGTCTTGGAGGTGTGTTTGGGGTCGTTCTCATGTTCATGCTCTGCTTCAGTATGTCACAATGTTGGCATTCATGGTTCTCTCAATGAACTGTAGCTCCCCAGCAATACTCATGCAGGCCCAGACCATGACACTCCCACCACCATGCTTGACTCTAGGCAAGACACACTTGTCTTTGTACTCCTCACCTTGTTGATGCGACACACGCTTCACATCATCTGAATCAAATATGTTTATCTTGGTCTCATCAGACCACAGCCTCTTTATAAGATGCTTCTTTCTGGGACAACAGCCATGCAGACCAATTTGATGCAGTTTGCTGTGTATGGTCTGAGCACTGACAGGCTGACCCCCCACCCTTTCAACCTCTGTAGCAATGCTGGAAGCACTGATTCATCTATTTCCCAAAGACAACCTCTGGATATGACGCTGAGCACGTGCTCTCAATTTCTTTAGTCAACCATGGCGAGGCCTGTTCTGAGTGGAACCTGTCCTGTTAAACTGCTGTATGGTCTTGGCCACTGTGCTCAGTTTCAGGGTCTTGGTAATCTTCTTATAGTCTAGGCCTTCTTTATGTAGAGCAACAATTCTTTTTTTCAGATCCTCAGAGTTCTTTGCCATGAGGTGTCATGTTGAACTTCCAGTGACCAGTATGAGGGAGTGTGAGAGCGATAACACTAAATTTAACACACCTGCTCCCCATTCACACCTGAGACTTTGTAACATTAACGAGTCACATGACACCGGGGAGGGAAAAAGGCTAATTGAGCCCAATTTGGGCATTTTCACTTAAGGGTATACTCACTTTTGTTGCCAGCAGTTTAGACCTTAATGGCTGTGTGTTGAGTTATTTTGAGGGGACGGCAAATTTACACTGTTATACAAGCTATACACTTACTACTTTATATTGTAGCAAAGTGTGATTTCTTCAGTGTTGTTACATGAAAAGTTATGATAAATATTTAGATGTATTTAAAATATGAGGGGTGTACTCACTTTTGTGAGATACTGTATGTTGTATATATTAATCATTTATGACATATTACTTAACGTTGTGAAATATATATGACTGTTTTCAAGGGATTCCAAGGACATATGGGTTTGAAAGGACAGACAAAATACAGACACGTCAAATATACAGGTAAGCGGTCATTATTCAACATGTCTTAGCCTTAAATTACACTTCAGGAATAAGTTTTCTCATGTGTAGGTCCTGACATAAAGGAGTGGTGTTATTGTCATATCTTAGCATTTTTCAATATAGCCACAATACCCAATACTCTCACAAAACAATAATTGTTTTCAAGATAAAAAAGTACAAAAAAATCAACATAACTACCTATATACAAAGCGATTATCAACTTAAAACACATCAAACTGGGTTATCTAACATTGGAATATTCCTATGTTTTACTACTTTTAGCAACACATGAACATGGACACACTACCTATCTATGCAATGATTTAATATGATCATTTAATGAATTACCAGCGCTATTATTTCTTAATGGAAAATATAAGTTTGTGTTACCGGCATAATAACGTGTTGCCAGGTGAACGGTTCGTGCCTATAGCTAGCGCTGGTGCTGCACTTCCCCTATCAATTGACTCTAACAATGTCTATAAACAGCACACTGGCAGTAGACTACATGTCAGACTGTTAGATTGCTCATATAGCCTTCACAGAAATGTGTGTGCAATGTGTTCTTCATTCATTTCCCCTCCCAAATTGATGTATTTAACATGACATGTTCATAACCAAAATCCTAACTTTAATGTTTTTGTGAAGAAGGCAATTACATTTTTATTTATGCAAGGTCCCAAATAGACTTGGTTATTTAGGTCATTATTTATTTATCCATGAATTCATACTCAAAATGCATTTATCTTCGACTCAAAGACATTCATGGCTAATATCTGTGAAACAGTTTGTGCCACAATGCTATCCTTAACTTTCACCACCAGATGTCCTCATAGAGTTCTGAAGCTTTGCGTACTGAGCCTATTTTTGATACAATTGGATTGAAAGCTTCACTGGTTCAGAAAGCTTCAGTTCACCATCACTACAAGGTTAGTATATAGGCAGGCAGGTTCGATACACATAAAGGTCTAAAAGGTACAATAACAGAATCCAAGGTTGGTCAATAGGCAGGCAGGGTCGATACACATACAGGTCCAGGCAAAAGTACAGAGGGCAAAATCCTAACACGGTAATCAAGAATAACAGGCAAAGTCCAAATACATGTAAATAGCAGCTCAGAATAAAGCGATCAGTGAGTCTGTAACCAACAATATTGTGCGAAGAGGAAACCGAACAGGCAGGCATTTAAACAGATGGTAAATTGGTTGCAGGTGTTCAGAATTCCGGTGATTGAGATATTTGATGCGTGTTTCCTTCATGTGAGTGGGGACTTTAGAATGTGCCAGTGTCAGGCAAGGAGCTGGTCTAACTGGCATGAGAGGACCTCACACTCATAGTTACGGTAGTCACATTCACCACAAAACAAAAATTGGAGATGGACACACCAGTGTTGAGGTGACTGTAAGCTTTAAAATGATGAACAACTTATGCATCGACTCTCCAAGTTGAACTCAGTAGAGCTAGTTATGTTGTAGTTATATTGAAGGTACCAACACATATTATTATAAGCTGAGAAAATCCTAATGATTTTTTGGGGGGGATTTTTAGTGCTGCTACTGTAGCAATGCTTTCTGAATTTTCCAAACCAAGGCCTGCTCATGATTACATAATGGCTGTTATTTCTTTATAAATTGTAGCTTGCTAGTCTTCAAAATACTATTTCAGGCAACTGTTTAACATTTTGTGTGTCAAGCTTTCGTAACTAAATTCTGAATAGCATAACTGTGACAATTTGAGAATATATATATTTCCCAGCTCTGTCTAGCCAACTTACATTCTCAGACTCAACCCAATGAAGCAGGAATCTTTAACTGGGTACTTTTCCAACATCATGTTAAATTTTAAAAGAAAATTTTCCCCAATATACTAACACAGTTTTATTTACAATTAGCAATAATTCAATATCCTGTCACTTAATTAAATTTATTTATCATTTCACATCTTACATTCTAACAATAGTGTTTTTTTTGTTAGTTCTGCTTCATATTTGATATCCCACTTACATTATCTTTGTACCTGTAAGATATATTATTTCTACAGTTTACAGTTTAGTCATTTAGCGGACGCTCTTATCCAGAGCAAATTACTGAAAGTACAGGGGCATTCCCCCTGAGAAACTTAGGTTAAGTGCCTTGCTCAGGGGCACAACAACATTTGACACCATCGGCAATCAAACCAGCAAGCATCCTTTTCATATTTTTCACCCCTGAGGTGTTTGCACCCCTAAGGTATTTGAGTTACTTTTGCCATTCTATCAACTTAAAACTTTCTCTGTAAACGCTGGAGATGGTTTTGCAGGAGAATCCCAGTAGATGAGCACTTTCTAATAGGGGTGGAATGATACATGTATTCGTATTGAACCGAAACGGTATGGAAACGAAACGGTTTCTTTTTGGAAAAGAACGCAGTTAGAGGGTGTCACGGTTCGGTGCATGAATTTACACGGAGAATACACAGTATAAAAATAAATTAAACTTGTGTGCAAATTAATTAATGTAATGCGGAACCACTATTAGATAAGCAAGTTGTTTATGGACACCTAATCTGTAGCCCAGCCTTAGCTCTGAAGCTAAGCAGCCGAGCTCCACCTATGTATTGTAGTCGGGAGTAAAAAGGATACAATTAATGTGCACTTATGAAGTTGAAGCATTAATAATTAATGTATTTCCTTT
>JACXGM010011408.1:0-25079 GCA_016801145.1 Umbra pygmaea | reverse complement strand
CATCACTATCGGTGTGTTTATAGGTGCAGACATGAGGCCATATTCGGTTGTGCAAAATGAGGACTTTAAACATGCTGAAAGTTTTTGAGCCACGTTACGACATCCCATCGCATACGGGACATAGCCTACTAAAAGGCTTAATGTGAAAAAACTTAACGTGGTTTTAATGTACCTAAACAATGGTCAATCATCACCAAATATATCATGGCCATTTCTTGTTATGAACACTTAAGCCTGTCAAAATAACTAACCGAAATCCAACGATCATATAATTAGAAGACGATTATATAATTTCACCTTAAAGTTTTCTTCTTCATTGGCTCATATGGCGAGGAAAAGGCTTAAAGTGATTTAATATACCTAAACAACGATCAATATTAACCAAATTTCTCTCTCATATTGCTCATCATAACCACTGAAAATTATAAAAACAACTAACCCAAATTCCAATTATTTTATATATTTTTTATTTTGCTGATCCGAAAAATGATCCGATCCGTGACTCTGATCCGAAAACCGATCCGATCCGTGAGTTTCATGGTCCGTTGCACCCCTAGCAGGAGGCAGGGGCGCCATATAGAGGGGAAAAGTTAGGACAATTCCAAGGGCTCATGACTAACAGGGGCCCAAAAAATAGATGTGGTGACAATAGCTACACAGAGGGGGCCCAGTTTGATTTTTTGTCACGGGGCCAAAAATTCCTGGCGATGCCCCTGGTCAGGGGTGCTGTAAAGGGGGGGTAAAGGATGACGATTCTCGGGGCCCATGACTAAGAGGGGGCCCAGAGAAGCCCCCAATATATAAGTCTCAGCTGTGTTGGGGGCCCTGTCAAGATTCTTTTCATGGGGCCCAAAATCCTCAGCAGCGCCCCTGCCCCTGGTGTTTGAGGATGGGGGGAAACCATGCAGGACAGACAGCAAACCACGTCAGAGACACCTTCACCTCTCATTTCAATGCTGAGGGGGTTGTTTCCTGGCAAGACCAAGTGGTGTAGGGTATACTGAGTCCTGTAAAACCAACGGCTCATTTAAGAGCCACCTACACCAAACCTAAATACCGTATTTCCACAAATAAAGACCGGGGCCTTTATTTACCTCTACTGCAGAAGGCAACCAGCTTTTATTTGAAGCAGGCTTTTGTCAGGCCTTTTAGTCAGGCCTTTATTTCTGATTACCTCTATTTGATAAGTATAATTGGCTATAATTTAGTGTCAATCCTTGTTCCAGTTTGCCTTTTATTGCTGCATTACGTTGTTAACGCAATCTCAACACTTCTTGTAACCGTTCCAATACGTAGTTGAAAAACGTTGTTGAAGATTCAATTGCTTGCACTGAATGGGAGCCATGTTATTTCCAATGTATTTACTGCCATCTACATGTACGTTAATACAAACAACACGAAGCTGAGTAAAACATACAGCCGCATTGACTGAAATACTGGTAGGACAGTTATACTTAGCGATACTATTTCCTGCTGAGTTAGCGTTTCAACCTGGTAGTGAGTAGCGACATTTGTGCTAAATTAGGTTTGGAACAAAAACCTACGGCATGGCAGATCGCAGGAGAAGTGAGTATCGTTGCTTTAGATAAGTAACATAATCCGAAAATAGGTTGAATATATTGTTGAATCTATTAAAATGATAGAAATGTACATTACCCTTAACTGGAATGCACATTATATGAAAGGCACCTAGGAGACCACGCCAGCAGCCATTATCAGAGGCCCAGCGTTTATTTGACTACCAGACTGATTTACAAGTAAAAATAATTTTGTCAGTAGAAACAATTCATTGGAAGTCAAAGCGCCACGCTAAGAGAGCAATTAGTTCATTGGTCAGAATACGTTTGGGGTTTCTGTTTGAAAACGTAGTGAAATGTTATGCCACAGACTGATTAACAAGTAAAACTCATTTTGTCAGAGCCGCTATGTGAAATATTTTTGACAAAGCTCTGTTTTTTTCTACTTATGCAAGAATAACTTCTGAGGCTTGTGTTTTTGGTACAACTACAAAAGTAATTCCAAAGTTACAAATATACAAAAACTTTTTTAATGCAAAATGAATTACAAATTAAAAAACTTTTGTACAAAAAACAAGACCGTCCATGTTCTTAAACATTAACAAACAGTTAATAATTGTGGTAATTTAATTACCTTTTTTATTTAGTGCCAATTTTATAGAAAAATTGTAGTAGAGAAATTGTTTTGATCTAGTATATTCTGTGCATTTAGTGTTTTATACTGTGTCAAGTGTGCCTACGATTTTATGTTTCTAATAGAGAACTCGGGGAAGCATGTCCGAACTGGAGACTTCCATGATTGCCATCATCAAGGTCTTCCATAAATACTCAGGCCACAAGTGCAACTTGAAGAAAGCCGAGCTCCAAGATCTTATCAATAATGAAATGAGTCTCTTCATCGCTGTGAGTAACTCAACACTTGGAAGTTTTTAGCATTCTGTATAAATAATACAATTTTACAACAAATAATTGAATTTAACAGCTAATTTCACTGATTTGTCCAATTTCCAAACCCAAGTGTGTGTGTATATATAAATTGATACAATTCATAATGTGAAATGTGTTTTTGACCATTAAGAATATGGATGATAAAGAGACTCTGGATGAGCTGTTTGCCGACTTGGACCAGAATGGAGACCTGGAGATCGACTTCCAAGAGTTCATTGCATTGATTGCTATGGTGACATCAGCATCCCACAACATTGTCAGTTCAGATCACAAACAATAGTGAAAAATTGCCAGTCCTGATCACAAACAATAGTGAAAAATTGTCAGTCCTGATCACAAACAATAGTGAAAAATTGTCAGTCCAGATCATAAACAATAGTGAAATATTGTAAAGAAGTGACTGTGTGTCTACGGCTATGAAACAATCAAGAGAACAATGCAAAGTCATCAGTGTTGCTGGTTTTATACTGGCAGATATCTTTTTCGTTTCATTCCAAAAACTACTGACAATATTTCTCCCAAATTCCAAATAACCATGTTGTCATTCAGAGCGTTTATTTGCAGAAATTGACAACTGGTTAAAATAACAAAAAATATGCAGTGTTGATAGACCTTCAATAATGCAAAGAAAATAAACATTTTAATTTTTTAAAACACATTACTAACATGTTTACTTTAGACGAGTTCACAAATCAAAATTTGTTGGAATAATAATAATTGTGTAATAAAAATAATTGGCTTTCATGCGTTTGATGAATTGTGACCATCTTAACTTTTCCAGAGCTGTATTTGTAACAATATTCTGAAAATAGTAAAGTTGAATGAGTTTGGGGTATTGATTTGTTGAAGGAAGCATGTTAAATAAACTAATGTATCACATGTATTTGTTAGTATTTGTAACTAGTATTTGAAAGTCTGATTATTATTTAGTACAATCATAGTAACTATTACTATCGAAAACATAATTATAACAGCATGATAAGCATACAGGTCTGAAAATATTTTAAAAGTGACACAATTGTCGTAATCTTGGCTCTGTACACTGGATTTGAAAGGAAACAATGAAGAAATGCTTTAAATGTGAACATTTTTCCTTAAAATTAGGGCTTTGTCAAAATTATTGTTAGACCGTGTAGGAATTACAAACATTTATATACACTAACCGGCCACTTCATTAAGTACACCTGTTCAACTGCTCGTGTAGGCAAATATCTAATCAGCCAATCACGTAGCAGCAAGTTAATGCATTAGGCATGTAGACATGTTCAAGACGATCTGCTGAAGTTCAAACCAAGCAAAACAATGGGGAAGAAAGGTGATTTGAGTGACTTTGAACATGGCATGGTGGTTGGTGCCAGATGGACTGGTTTGAGTATTTCAGGATGTAATGATCTACTGGGTATTTACTGCACGGCCATCTATAGGGTTTACTGCGAATTATCTAAAATAGAGAAAATATCCGGTGAGAAACCTTGTTGATGGCAGAGGTCAGAGGAGAATGACCAGACTGGTTTGAGCTGATAGAAAGGCAACAATAACTGAATTACCCACTCGTTACAAACAAGGTATGCAAAAAAGGATATCCGAATGCACAACAAGTCAAACTTTAAAGCAGATGGGCTACAGCAGCAGAAGACCACACCGGGTGCCACTCCTGTCAGCTAAGTACAAGAAACTGAGGCTACAATTTGCACGGCCCACAAAAATTGGGCAATAGAAGATTGGAAAAATGTTGCCTGGTCTGATGAGTCTTGATTTCTGCTGTGACATTCAGATGGTAGGAGTCAGAATTTGACATAAACAACATGAAAGCATGGATCCATCCTGCCTTGTTGGAACGGTTCAGCCTGGTGGTGGTGGTGTAAAGGTGTGGGGGATATTTTATTTGCTTTCTACACTTTAGGTTACTTAGTACCAATTGAGCATTGTTTAAATGCCACAGCCTACCTGAGTATTGTTGCTGACCATGTCCATCCTTTTATGACAACAGTGTACCCATCTTCTAATGACTACGGTACTTCGAGCAGGATAACATGCCATTATAACAAAGCTCACATCACCTCAAACTGGATTCTTGAATATGACAATGATTTCACTGTACTCAAGTGGCCTCCACAGTCACCAGATCTCAATCCAATTGAGCACGTTTGGAATGTGGTGGATCGGGAGATTTGCATCATGGTTGTATAGCCAACAAATCTGCAGTGATGAAAAAATGTAAATATAGACCAAAATCTCTGAGGAATGTCTACGCCACGAAGAATTAAGGCAGTTCTGTTGGCAAAAGGGGGTCCAACCATGTACTAGCAAGGTGTACCTGTAATGGTCTCCGGGACATGAACTGCATTTCAGTTGCTCCCCTGTATGTGCTGTTGTTATGGTTTCTGTCTGGTGTGCATTGTTTATATCTTATATTGTTCCGGCTTTACAGGTCATATGATTTAGTCACATGGGTTATGTTTTCCAATAGATTGCCTTAATCACTCTACAGCTTTTAATGTTATCGGTTGTGGGTTATTGTTGAGTGTCTTGCTGTCAGGTATGTGTGCCTTATAAATTGTTATTGTATCAGAGAATTATTATCTCTGTTTTGCCCCTCTAGGCTTTGTTTATTTTCACGTCTTTACGGATTATAATACAGTTTATTTTGGCTTAAAACCTTTGCGCTTGTCTTCATTCCACATTCACACAATGGAAGACTACAGGTGTGACAGTACCTAATGAAGTGGCTGGTGTGTGTATATATAGGCCCCTATTTTTGGGGTCTCAAAAGTAATTAGACAAACATAATCACAAATGAATAATTCTCAGATTTTGCCTGGAACCTCCAGCATGAGGCAGTATTGATTGGCATAGCGCTGCCTGGGATTTGAATACACAGTAAAAACGTCAGTGTTAAATCAACACCCTAAGTATTAAATTAACACTCTTCAGTGTGTATATAGGTCCACTGGACCTATATAAACACTGAGAGTGTTAATTTAACACAGACATTTTTACTGTGTTGATGCGTTTAGTTGGTGAGGGTAATCATACCACACATGATCTGACTAAAGGCTTCCATGTTGGATGAGCAGTGTAAAAGAATCAGCTGGCTCAGGAACATGTGGTTGGGTGAACAATGTGAGCGCCCTTTACCATCCTGCAATTGGTCCAGTGCGTTACAGAGCTTTTGATAGACAGACAGGTTAAAGTGAAATTGGACAAAACCATTTGGGAGGGGAGAAAAAAAATTCATCAATATACTTGGTTTCAAATCCTTTGCAGTTGGTGAATGCATGAAATTTGGAACCTACAAACATTACCAGATTGTTTTTGTTCCCCTGGTGATGCTCTGCTTGGCCTTTAACTCCACTGTCTTCAGTTCCTTCCCGTTCTTGGGGTGTTTTGCCTTTAGGTTTGCCTTCAGCAAGTGAAATGTACGCTTGAACTCAGATCAGATGATTAACTTGTCCATAGCAGAACTTTCTACTTTTTGCTTTTAAAAATTATTGTGTTGCTTTCACAGTATGCTTCGGGTCATTGTCCATCTGCACTGTGAAGTGCTGTCCAATTGGTTTTGCAGCACTACACTGCAGAATTTATATTCATCCACAGTGTACAGTAGGGGGCAGCACACAATTTTGACCAATACAAACAGAGTATGTAGGCTAACACACAGGATCCAAGCGTACACTATTTGCAATGAAAATTATACAAACTGCACAGGTACATCTCACAATGATACATAAAATATGCTGTTAGGAATTCCCTGCCAATGACTTGCACATCTTCCACTTCACCCATTCCCAAGAGTATCAGAGAAACTGGGGAATTATAAACTGATTCTTCAAATTCCCAGTGACCTCTTTTTCAGGCCACTGATTGGTTGCTGGGAGGCTAAGTACTTTCACATTCTTCTTCAAGCAGCAGGCTCATCTCTGCCCTGTACAACTGGACTCATTCAGACCTACATATGTGATGTGCATTTTTGCAGACTTTCCCTGTTTGCTGTTTATATTGTACAAGCTCTTGATGGCATCTTTCTGTCTATTACAGAAACCTCTAACATACGTTCTATTTCCCTTGTGCATGTGTCAAAAACGTGTCCTTTTGTGAGACATTTAAATTAGGGCTGTCCTAGTGGGTCACAGACAAACTGTCTTTGACAGGTTTTGCTTGAGTATGATAACATTTAGTGTACAGCTGTCTGGAAAGGATTTTTGAATCCATCAATATTTATGAGGATCAGTCTGGGTCATAATGAACTGATCTGGACTGTGGTTGGTTCTGGACACCTCCCTAAAGCTGACATAGAAAGATTTAATTACATCTGTAATTCTATTAATGATAACATGGCAATGTGAGGGATAAGAAAAGGGTAGTAGTCCTCTTTAATAATTAACACAATATACTGAGAATGATTTTGTCACTGACAGGTTTATATACACTGTTATTTATGAAACACAATTACAATATGTGAAAAAGGGAACAACAAATGTAATATTGTTATAAATGTACATTCCTCTGGGTAAGATCTGCCCAATAACTAATCTGTCAATGTCAAATCTAATTATGTTATTAACAGTTTTCCACACCTTATTGTTTTCTGTTTTCATGGAAAATATAGCTTCAAAGCTTACACCCTTGTTTTTGACACTTTTGATTGAAATATTGACTAGGATGCCACAGGTAGGCAGATGTTGATACTGAGGAAATGGGGATTTCAGTGAGTTAAAACCAGAAGCAATCCTACATGCAGATGCACAATACCAAAATTATGTTACATTTTTATTCTATGAAGAACAAATAATGACTTCAAATGGATAAATAAAATGTAAAGAAGTCTTTCAACACTCAGAAAATGAGGAAAATAAAAGTTTTGCAGAGGTGCCAGAATTGTATGTCCATATAGCAGTGAATCACTTAGCTACTTTTAATCATATCACTACAGCTTTTTCACAGTTTCCTTATATAGGCATCTCCCACATAGAGTTAAGTGGACCTTGGATATGGTTTAAGTAGGCCAGCGCACAGCCCTGGAAAACAAACAAGGCTAAGTGCTACCCTATAATAGCCTTCTGTCTATACCCCACAGGCTGGTAGCGGACCTGGATCTATAAATGGATACAAAAAACAACACATTCAGCATTGAAATTAAAACAACATTTTTATATTTTGTGAAAATATACTACAAAAAAATGCAACAACGAATCTGCTGTCCAGGCCCACCCACTTGGCACATAGGCGCACCCAATCACATTGCTTTACCATTCAAAGTCAATCGATGCGCCAGAGCCTCAACTCTTATGTTTCTATTAATAACTCTCAAACTGTACATGCTAGAAACAAACAGTTAACAGGACCTGAATAATGACGTTTTGCTGAAAAGAAGGAAAAGTAATTTGTTCAACTGGGTTTATCACAGCCTGATCTCACAGTGCATCTCAAATGTGAGAACCTCTAGTTGTGTTTATTGTTTTTTTTAAACAAATAAGACAGGAAGCAGGAAGTGAACATTACTTTTTTAATACATTAGAGATGCTAACTGAAATAATTTTTATTATTTTCCTTACAGAATACAAATGGAATTACCAGAATGGTGATATTCATTTAAAAAGTGAGTATTAATTTGATAATGTTTTGATACAATTTGTAGGTTATTTATGTTAGTTAATGTTCGTTTTTTTTCCAATTTAATAACAGAAAAGGCTGTTAGCCTATAAGTAAAATGGCAACTATGAAATTAATTGAATAATGATGGGCAATAGCCTCGTTTGCATGGAGCTTTAAGTATAGTGCAAGTCTTAGGCACCTGTACAAAAAAAATTAAACGGAAGCTGCTTTCAAAAATATTGACAAAAATGTTCAGAAATATGAAACGTATCCTGTAATGAGCAGAAAACAGTGAAAACTTAAAATAACTACAGATAAATTGGACATTTACCTTTTCGTTTCATTGTCCTTCACCCAGTTTGATACCTTGAACACCCATTTCTGTTTCAGTTCATCAGGTTGGTTCTATCAGTGCATTATGTCATTGATCATTAGCATACCTGTTTGTTATTGTTGTGTCACCATGCACTGGTTTATATACCTAAAAGGTCATCCGGTTTTCATCTGAAATTACAGAATGTTTCTTTAACAAAAATGTAAATAATTCTCTCTTGCATTGCATTTTATGGCAGATTAAGATTTACAGATTTTACAGATATACATACATTGCTCAAAAACCTAATTATTACAACTAGATTTTAGTCAAACAATATCTAAGGTGCCTAACACCTTTGCACAGTACTGTATACATATACTTACTGTGTACATTCAGCAATAAAAAAATAGGCAGAATAATTATAATTTAAATATGTTATAGAACCTGAAAGGAAACTTGCCTGTATGTATGTCATTCATTTTCTGTGGGGGCCACCCAGGACTGGGGGTAAAACCAATACTGATTACCAGGGCCCAAAGGGGATAGAGGGCCCTTGAAAAGTCTGAATATATTGGGGTTGAGGAACATGGGGGCCATCAGGACTGCCTATAGGGCCCAGGATCTTGTGCTACACCGCTGGGCCCACCCAAACTGCAAATCCTGGCTACGTTCCTGCATAAATGACAGAACATAATATTATCTGTGAAATAGAGGGCCAACACAGTAGGTGGCAGACGGAATGGAGCTTAGACCGGAAGCTGGATATGGCGTGGCGTCCTTGTGGGGTTCTAATACCACAGAGTATGAGCAGGAGTGAGCGGAAATCCGTGAACTTGATTTGCAGCGTGGGAGTGAGTGGCGAGGCGAGGGCAGGCTGGCTACTGGGGTGGTGGCGGGTCGTGACGGCTGTGCGGTGAGTGAGGTCGGCATGGAGGGGAGTTCGGATGGGAGTGTGGGGGTCGCTGGTGTGGCAGTAGGTTGAGGAGTCGAATTATGTTCGGCAGAAGAAGAAGCGTGCACAGAAGAATGAGGGTGGTGAGAGTAGTTCGGGAGAGGGTGAAGGGTCGGCACTTGGTGGTGTGGAGCAGGGGTATAAGGTGATTGTGGTGTTTTCAGCCCCGACAGGTAAGGTGTTGCACCCAGTGCCACTCACGGTGGCGATTAGGGATCAGGTTGGGAGGGTGACGGATGCTAGGTGTTTGAGTGGTGGTAGGGTTCTTATTGTGGTGGGTAGTGTGGCTCAGAGGGATAAGTTGCTGAAGTTGGAGGTGTTGAATCGGGGTAAGTTGAAATGTATCACCTGGGAGTGCGGTGAAGGTAAGAGGGGTGATCACAGGTGTTCCGGAGGATCTGTCTATGGAGGAGCTTAAAGAGGTGGTGTCGAGAGGGGTTGTGCTGGAAGCGAGATGGATAGGCAGTAGGGCATTGGGGTTAGAGAAGGTGAGTCCCACGATGTTGTTGGAGTTTGGAGGTATGTTGCCAAATAGGGTGCACTTAGGGTTTCTTAGTTTCTATGTGAGGAAATATGTGTCGCCGCCACTGAGGTGTTTTAATTGTCAGCGTATGGGGCAGGTGGATGCTGTGTGCAGAGGTCAGGGTAGGTGTGGTAGGTGTGGGGGTGCGCATGAGTATGGCAAGTGTGGGGTAGGGGAAAGGTGAGGTGTTGTAACTGTGGTGGGGAGCACATTGCTGCATTTGGGGGGGGTTCAGAAGAGGTCAGCAAAGGCACATCGGGTTAAGGTGGTGGATAAGTTCACGTATGCAGAAGCAGTGTGGATTGTAGGGGGACTTGGGGTAGGTGTGCAGGTGGAGAAGGAGCGGGTTGTCGGCCCGGTGTCGGAGAACGGTTTGGGTATTCACAGAGTGGTGTTGTCTGAGACATGTAGGCATGAGTGTGTGGTTGGTAAGGATTAATTGGTGGTGGGCAGGGTTGAGTTTTTGGCGTTTCTGTGTAGTGTGGTGAATGTTTGTAGTCAGGTTAAGGGATGGAATGCTAGGATAGATGTTGTGTTGGGTGCTAGAGGTATGGGTGTTACTGACGTCACAGGGGAGATGGTTCACGAGTTGATGAAGGGGAAGGGGGAGCATAGGTAGTGGGATGTGGGGGGGTGTGGGCTGTATTTAAATTTTCTAGGGTAGTGGGGTGAGTTGGGTGGGGTTGAATTGGGTGGGCCGTGACCGGCCTTACACTCCGGTACAGTTGGTGGCGGTGTATGCACCTTAAGTTGGTTGCGATCTGCCATTACCTAATAGAAGAAGAAGTATCTGTGAGGTATACTCCATTACAGAAGGTGGCGGTAGCGGTAGCTCTCTCTACCTTTAAGTTGTTTGTGATCCGTCACGAGTTCAGAACAACCACAACAGCCGGCCATTTTTGACACAGACAGTCACGTTCCGTCATTGGTCAAATCGTAACTCTGGACTCTGTCCTACTGCGTTTTGTTTCCCTTTTTCTAATGAGCGACTGACTTGGGACACTGGGTGGCTCGATTACTAATTAGATCCCTACGGGTACGATTTGAAAACCAGTATGTTTTAGTTATTGGTTCAATTCTCAGTCGCAGGCAGCTACATGGTTATGTGTACTGATAGCTCTACCTACTGCTTTGTACGCTGTGCAACGGAGCTTCTTCTACAGCGTTAACACCAGTAGTAAGCGTTCGGGTATTAATAATCATTACTTGTTCCATCGCTACTACGGTCGATATGGAAAACCATCGACAGTGAAAGGTATGATACGCCATGTAAACTCAACATTAACCAGCGATATTAAGCTAGCTAGCGTTATCTACTGCACAATACTTAGTACAAATGACGTGCTAGTTTGCTATTGACACGGACTTGGTTATGTTGTTGTTCAAGTCATGTAACAGCGTGATGATTTTCAAGGAATCTGTACTGTACTTCATCTCGATCCGAGCCTAAATGCACACTGTTAAAACAATGTGTAAAAAATGGCCTCCGTCAACCCTGAATAGGGATTTTTAAAATCTGGTTAATTGATCAACCAATAGTTAGTTATTTTCCACATTAATTATAAAATAAATAGTGTTCATTCAGTCACTAGTAGCTGCACCTTCATACCAAACTAAATACACTCTATCGCCAAAAGTATATGGACACTTCTAATGGTGGAGGGAAAATGGTCTGGGGCTGTTTTTCAGGGTTTGGGCTAGGCCCTTTAGTTCCAGTGAAGATTCATCTTAATGCTACAGGATACAAAGACATTTTAGACAATTTGGTGCTTCCTCTTGTGTGGCAACAGTTTGGGGAAGGCCCTTTCCAGGTTTAGCGTGACTGTCACTGTGCAGAAAGCAGTCCATAAAGAGTTTGGTGTTGAGGAACTCAGGTGGCCTGCACAGAGCCCTGACCTCAACCCCATTAAACACCTCTAGTATGGATTTTCATCCAGTATCTTCACCTGAGCTCATAGATGCTGTATTGGCCCGAATGGACAACCCACAGACACTTGCCAAAATCTTGTGGGAAGCCGTCCAAGAAAAGTGGCGGCTGTTATAAGGGTGGGAGGGCAACTCCACATGAATGTCCATGGTTTTCGGATGGGTGGTCCAACAAGCTCATATGGGATGGTCAGGTGTCCATGTAATTTAGTTCATATAGTGTAGTTGTCTGCTCTCTGGGCCTCCTCTTCTGCCCCCTCTTTGAGATTGTTTGGAGTAGACCTTCAATGATTACAGTTAACTATATATATATTAAAGGGCATCATATTTTACTAGCTGACTCAACTGAATTTTATATGTTAAACATCTGCCGTATAATTGCAGGTTTTGTAATACTGACGCTGTTTGTACATAAGAGGACAGCCAGAGCCTTGCCCTTACCAGCTGTGTGGGTTTGCCGTATCCGCCACCCTAAAGCTTTGGAATGGGTAGTCATTTCCGGAGCTACATCTGGGATCCGGTACTCATTGTGTCCCAGATTGTGTTGATGCAGTGCATCTACTACAGCTTCCTGGGACTATGGCTGGCTGGAGTGGATGGGCTGGTCCAAACCAACAGATCACTCGACCAGATCTTCAGTTATGAAGTAAATTCCCATAATGTTAATAATTTTCTTTTCAGTTGACAGTGGACTGATTGACTGACAGTATGGCTGTTTTCTTGCAGGTTCTTGGATTTGCCACAATGCAGGGCAGACTCTCAATGATGGCATTCATCTTGAACTCACTCACCTGGTGAGTTTATGGGCCTTCTCTAAGTAATTTGTGTCCAATGGTGGCCTGGTAGGCTAAGCCACTACATGTACTGCTGCAGCTTAAGTTTCAATCTGGTTTGCTAATTCTTTCAGCATGTCTCTTGCTACCTGTCCTTGCTGTCTTTATATATTGAAAGGATAAATGCTGTACCAGATGTTTGATGAATGCCATTATAATTGGTGTTTTCATATGAAAATATTTGCGACGTAAACTGAACTTTCGACTTGGTCATTATGGCTGCATTTACACATACAGACAAATTCAGATTAGTTATTAAATTAGCTAAATGGTCTTTTGGCCAGTCATGTTTTTTTATCTTCTAGTGAATAAAGCGATCAGATTTGGAATGCCTGTGTTCGATTAAAAGAGTTTAAGTGTATTGCCTTTCTCTTCCGTCTCTCCCTGTTTTGTCAGTGCCCTTGGCCTGTGGTTCTTTATCCGTCGAGGGAAGCAGTGCCTGGACTTCACAGTTACCGTGCATTTCTTCCACATGATAGGCTGTTGGATTTACAATACCCACCTTCCTGCAGCACTGTCCTGGTGGCTGGTGAACGTGGCCTGCATGGCTCTGATGGCTGTGATTGGAGAGTATTTGTGCATGCGGACTGAGCTCATGGCCATCCCAGTCAACAGTGGACCTAAGTCTAACCTTTGACGTCCACGTGACCACACTGACACTGCCCCACACTCTTGTTCACTGACAGGAATCGGTTTTGGTATGTAGGTGGGATCTTTGTGCCTAATCAAATGTGGGACTTGTGAAGCAAGCTGCTATTATGCAGTGTTTGGATCTAGTAAAAGATGCTGTGAGTTGGACGATTACACACCTCAATGGATTCAAGGTGTTAAATTAAAAATATTCTGGTTGCTGAATTTATTTCTAAACCTGTACTACCTGTCTACCAGTGCTTCTTTCTCAACCAAATAAGATAACACTTTACCGAGTTGAAACAAAGTTTACTGTTAGGACAAATTATGATTTAGTTTTGTGATGTCACGTAACAAATGTGGAAGAATTTTTTTTCATGCACTTGCGCTTTGACGGTTTTATTTTCAGCCAGTCGAATGATAAACGTTGAACATTTTACAATACCAAACATATTGAGTAGTCTATTTGTTACATGTTTTACATTCAAATGGGTCACCAGGTATGGAGGTCTATTTATTTTTTCTCTTCATTCTTTTTGCTTAGATGAGTTAAAGGATCTAAGGAAGCTGAAACACACAGTCAGTATTAATGAGTCTTCACGTATCACCAGCATAATGGATTAAAGTGTTGTTTGCTGTGGAGAGCAGATGGCCCTGTGGTGATGGTGTGTCAGCCACCGGCTGTCTACCGACAGAATGCTCATACACTGTGTGTCCCTGGCTGTGCTCAACGTTGCCGTGGCTGCTGTCTATGTTCTAATTACATGTAAACGTACTTCCGTAAGCATGTTTGGTTTTGGCAATTTCCCACGTATGGGTAACCGCTTTTGTTTCTGGTCAGACAGATTGATAAAGGGTTTATTGTCTACCAGAATAAGTTTGAAAGATAAACTCAAAAGTAGAGTCAATGGCTAGCAGCAATGTAGGTGAAAGTAAGATTGGATACAGGAAAGCACCTTTACTTTTCTCTAATGTCACCTCTGTTGATGCTTAATGACACTCCTGATTTCCATTTACTGTAAACAAAATCCTCACCTTCTGTCAGTCTAACCCCATGTTACATTGGATGTTAAAAATATAATTCAAATCTGGGCCTTGTATTTAAATGTGTATTGTATGTCAGAGGTTAGGACAAGACAGCAGAGAAATAAGGTAAATTTAAAAGTGTACAGGAATGTGTGCAGTACATTACTGAATAGTACAGACCACATGAGTCCTGTACCTACCGTACACTTAACTACAAATTTGTTAACTCTGCTGTGATGTCTGAATTTGTAAAATATGAGGATGAAATTCATTACATAAATTATGCGTTTGTGTAGAATAAATATGGGACCCATGAAGGGATGGGCCAATAACACGTTTTATGGAACGAGTACAAGTACAGAGTATTTCATTTTGGGTGTTTGCCAATACGAGTACCGATACAGGTACTTTTAATAACTATGCCAAATGTCACATTTATCAAGCTACAATCTGCTATTTCTTAGATGTTGATCAGCCAATTCAAATATAGGAATGTTAATGTTCCTAAATATCCTGAACACCATTTACATTGTTGGTCAAGAATGTGTAGTAGTTACTACAAATCTCAATAGTTTGTCTCTTTCCTAGCTAAAATTAGAGAAACACGTTTGTGAAAGCGAATGCAACAGCTGCATGTTTGTGTTCACATTTGCACTAAGCATTGCAGACGTTTTATGTAAGATGAATATCTGTTTTTAAGTGACTTTCTCCAAACAGGGATAATGACCTAATCATATAATATTCTGTCAAGGTATCTGATTGTTTTATAATTGGTACACAATTATAGCTCTACTATTACTGTAATCTATTGAACAAAATGGATCGTATTTCCATAAAGTTATGTCTTAACGTTAGTATGCCAGAACATCCACTATTTTGTTCACCCAGAAGTGTTGCAAACTACTGACATTTGTCTTTCTTTCCGGAAGGTTTATTATTAATTAATGTGACGCTACAGTATGCAGTGACTAGCCTAATAACTTGCATCCTTTATTCGGTCCTGTACTTAAATGTGCGCAATTTCTTGAGGATTCTAATATGCACCTATAATTTTACAAGTATTAGGCTACATTAATAGCAATGAGAAAAACAATTTTGTATTTCGCCATTTGAACTCTACTGGGGAATTGCTATGAGGAAAATAGTTGTGATTCAGTGTTTTTCAATAATAAGAACGTGTGGCTCCTTCTTTGGAATGATTATGCATTTTAGGCGGTGATATTGTGTGCAACAAATTGTTGCCTCATGTTGCAGGGAAGCAAGATTCCATTTAAATCGCTTTTCTTTCTTTTTTAAAAAGCAATAAGTACAGTTGTACAGCTTTATAATCTGGTGTCTGAAAGAGGAAGTAGACTGTCATTATCATCATTATGATATGCATAGTGCTGAAATACAGCTACATTTCCATTGAAACATTTACGTGAATCATATTTACCAGTTTGTTGGTATTGTTGTTCCAATTGTTCCTACTATTCCCTATCTGGCACTTTAAGAAAACAACTATGTCCATCTATGGCTAATCTGTAAAGCGTTGCGCAGCATAAAGCTCTTAAATCTGGAAGAAGTATCGGCTTGGAGTTTCGGGCCTTTTTCACAACTACGAGTACTTATGACCAGTATCGGGCCCGATACCAAGTATTGGTATCGGTATCTGCCCATCTCTAGACCCATGATGTCATTTTGTCACAGAGAGCAAATCCACTTCAAGTACTGTAGTTTGATAGCAAAGATACACTCACCTAAAGTATTATTAGGAACACCCGTCCAATTTCTCCTTAATGTAATGATCTACTCAACCAATCACATGGCAGTTGCTTCAATGCATTTAGTGGTGTTGTCCTGTTCAAGACAATCTCCTGAACTCCAAACTGAATGTCAGAATGGGAAAGAAAGGTGATTTAAGCAATTTTGAGAGTGGCATGGTTGTTGGTGCCAGATGGGCCGGTCTGAGTATTTCACAATCTGCTCAGTTACTGGGATTTTCACACACAACCATTTCAAGGGTTTACAAAGAATGGGGTGAAAAGGGAAAAAACATCCAGTATGCGGCAGTCCTGTGGGCGAAAATGCGTTGTTGATGCTAGAGGTCAGAGGAGAATAGGCTGACAGCTTCAAGCTGATAGAAGGGCAACTTTGACTGAAATAACCACTTGTTACAATCGAAGTATGCAGCAAAGCATTTGTGAAGCCACAACACGCACAACCTTGAGGCGGATGGACTACAACAGCAGAAGACCCCACCGGGTACCACTCATCTCCACTACAAATAGAAAAGAGGCTACAATTTTCAAGAGCTCAACAAAATTGGACAGTTGAAGACTGGAAAAATGTTGCCTGGTCTGATGAGTCTCGATCTCTGAGACATTCAGATGGTAGAGTCAGAATTTGGCGTAAACAGAGTGAGAACATGGATCCATCAGGGCTTGTTATCACTGTGCAGGCTGGTGGTGGTGGTGTAATGGTTTGGGGATGTTTTCTTGGCACACTTTAGGCCCCTTAGTGCCAATTGGGCATCGTTTAAATGCCACGGCCTACCTGAGCATTGTTTCTGACCATGTCCATCCCTTTATGGCCACCATGTACCCATTCTCTGATGGCTACTTCCAGCAGGATAATGCACCATGTCACAAAGCTCGAATCATTTCAAATTGGTTTCTTGAACATGACAATGAGTTCATTGTACTAAATTGGCCCCCACAGTCACCAGATCTCAACCCAATAGAGCATCTTTGGGATGTGGTAGAATGGGAGCTTCGTGCCCTGGATGTGCATCCCACAAATCCCTCCTATCAATATGGGCCAACATTTCTAAAGAATGCTTTCAGCACCTGGTTGAATCAATGCCAAGTATAATTAGGCAGTTCTGAAGGTGAAATGGGTCAAACACAGTGTTAGTATGGTGTTCCTAATAATCCTTTAGGTGAGTGTATTCATGTATAAGATATTTCACTCAAATTCTGTTCGCACTTAATTTCCTTGTGATGTTAAGAATTGTTTTGCGTGGAATTTGTTCAGATTTTAAATCCTTATTTGAAGTGTATTTAAATGCTCCCAGTCTTCAGTATGTTGGCTCTTGTAGCGTCTTTCACATGAGAGTGATGCCAATTACCTCTCAAACCATCTTGGTTCAAAATGTGAATCTCCATTACAAAGCAAAAAAGTAACAGAATTACATTAATACAATTCTAAAAACATTGGTTTCTTTGCAAATTAGTAGTTGTTCGTTCACGCCAGTCCAAACAATCCCAATCACCAGTGGGTGGAGTCTAGACTGCCCGCAGTGGCTCAAATATGTGAAATAATGATATGCATTGTTTTGGGTTTTTGTTTATCGTCACCTCGTTGGTGGACTCAAAATGAAGCGAAGGCGGTGCTTAAACCCAAATTTTTTTCAGTTGCATTTCTTAATGATATATGGTAGGATGACACCATGGCAAACACACATCCTTTTTACTGTCTTATTGGCTGCGTTACAGCTAGACCAATTCTGATCTATTGTGTAAATGGTCATTTTAACAACAGGATAATTTGAAAGAAAACTGATTAGGAAAAGCATAATCTAAGGTCAACAAAACTTATAAAAACATTATATTAATAAAGAAACGAAACTGTTTCAACACTTAGTAGTTGAAGGAAAGCCTAGGGGTTACTAATAGGTGACAAGATTAAGAAGACCTTTTAAAACATCAAAGTTATTTCAACTTTAGAATGTAAATACATTCTGGATTAAATGAACATCACACATGACTCTTAACGCCCTGTTCAGAAATGCATTAGTTCACAATTTATGCTGTTCGTTGGATTGGGGCTACTGTAGATGATGTAAACTAGGCTGTAACAGTGTCCGTGAATGGGGAGCTCACATGATGGGGCCTTCACCACCACACGTGGATGTTGACCCCCAATAGGGAAGCCTCTGGGCCCCTGCTTTACTCACTGACTTTCCCTCATTCCCTTTTTGCCTGCTCAGTGACCAGGTGTTGGAGAACAGATGGGAGTCCACTAACGAGCAGCCAACTGGCACCTGGTCTGTTACATACTGGATCCAGTCCTCATTATGAGTACCTTGGCACAAGGAATAATAAAATAACTCATCGTCTATTTGGGACTAGAATAGGTCTGTGATGGAGGATGTACTGATTATCTTAGAAGAATCTAGAATGACCTTGATGACGTAAAGCCATCCTTATGTGAGCATACATTCATAAACAACGATTTTAAAATGTATACTTTATTATTTCAAACACATTACTTTGCAATACAATACAAGCTTTTTGTCAATGTTTTCTGTCATTGGGATCTGTGAAAAACCACATTAATATTTTACATTCACTAGTGCTTCCTGATTCTTCAATGCAGAAATTCACTCAATAATCAGTTATAAATAATAATACTTAGGGTTAGATCTTTCTCTTACATGCTTTTGTTTAGTGCCCCGATCACCAAAATGGAAAGTATTCTTTCCGTCAAGCGATTACCATAGATATTGCTCATGGTTTGAGAATAGCAGAGCTCGCAACACTAAATTTTACACTTGACACAGATTGAGTGACAAAATGCTAACACATTCAGGAGCACAAACTAAGTGTGGAAGACAACCAGTACGAACATGCTGACTGATGGTGGATGTCTTTTGGGAATGCATTGTAAACTGAATATCCAGTCTAATATCTAGACTAAACCAACCATGCAGATAGGGGTCCATACTAGGTACTGTTGAAAAGGTAGAAAAGAAAACAAGTGTCATGGGGACTGAAATAACATGTGTAGATTTTGACATACTACAGTATTTCTGGGTCAAATTCTAACAAGCAGTGCGGGCCCGAGCCTTTTGGGGGTACTAAGCAGAATTAGATTTTGGTGCCCATTCCTACCATGCAGAGTCACGTGCACTCGACTGGGGCCCCCCTGGTGGCCAGGAGGCCCCAAGCAGCCGCTTAGTTCGCTTATGCCAAGTTACACATACAGTATGTCGCTCTAACTTGTGCATTGTCACCAATGAGAATTTTTCTAAACACTGTTACCGTTTGGGTCAACATAATTGTCTTTTTTTTGTTGATTTTCTTTCTCCCATCTGTCGGCAGCTCCACAACTACTTGGACAGATTTGGTATGTGCACACAAGGAGTTGCTGGAGAGCAACATGGCAAGGTACATAATCTGATGTATCTATACTAAATCTCAGGCAGCGCTATGCCCATTTACGCTGCCTCTTGCTGGAGGTCTGGGCGAAGTTGGAAAGGTCAAACCACTGACTAATAAGTTTGTCCTGCAATTCAGCAACTTAGCCCACTACCTTATGCAGACCTCGCAGCACAGTTATCTTTAATCTTATCTTTAACTTAAAAAATCCAACTGAAAATGATTTGCATATTTTATAGACTGAATATTTATATTGAGTTTGTATTGTTTATTGCAGCTACTGACATCAGGGAAACAAAATGCAAAGTTGTCCCCAATGAGAACCATATGACTTAAGTCCTATATGTTAGCATAAATAATAAAGTTTATTATTATATCTATATGTTAGCATAAATAATAAAGTTTCTTGTCTACATTGACACAAAAACATTTGTTTTAACATACAATATTATTACAAAATATGTGTCTTATGTCTACTCAGTACTCTGGGGTTACTGAACTAAACTGAGTACAGATGTGTGCAGGTGTTTTGGACTGAAATCAGATGAATGTACAGCTGTTCACTTGGGACATCCATACAGAACACAACATTCTCACATTAACAGCAACCATGTTTTTTTTAGGTAAAATACTACTTAGCAAGAGAGGAACTAAAGTATGTTACTTCATCGAAAAGAGTAATGTAAAATTTGGCCTTTTACTTGTTATAAAACTTTCTTTAAAGATTGTACACAAAGTTGGTTTTCTGGCTCAATTTGACCCATAACAATACAATAAACACAAAGTATAGTTTTCCAAAATTATGTTGGAAATATTTTCTATCAGATTATCTTGCCTGGGTTGATAAAGTACACTATTCAAACAGAGCCAAATATTATATATATATTATATATATTCAGAAGATTGTTATGATATGACTGATATTTATTTTGGTAGTTATAGTGAAATACCAATTGCAGCGATCACCATGTTCGACTTATTCCTAAACAGAAAGTGCCTTGTTCGTGTTATTTGAAATTTACTTATTGCTCTGCCTCTAAGTATCAAATGGCATATATCATGAATACAGGGCCCTATGATTTTTCCATTTTAATATCCGAAAATGTAACAGACTTGCTCCGATCACTTAATGTGGTGCTAAAACCTGAACACATTGATAATTGTCACCATCAAAGCATTGGTACCATCACCCCACAAACACTTTGGCTTTTACACGGCAATGGAAAGTGATATGGCATAGCAATGCAAGTGGAAGATTTATAATTGACATTTGATAGAGATTTGGAAAACAAAATTCATCAAATTTCTATCTTGCATAGGTGTATTTAAGTTATTATGCTGCCTGAATAAAACTTTTGTACATTATGGGAGAGAGTGCCTTGGACTTTGTTGAAGTTCTTTAACATCTACTTTTTGCAATATATACTGATTATTATCCCTCTGTCCAATTACACCTTGTTCAATCCTGATTTACTCTACGCCAAGTAGCGCCCTTTTCTCTCTTTTTTCTTTGATGTTAGATTGCGAAGAGTCAGGTTGAATCCAAATTACTGTTGGTGCAAATCCCTAGCTTCTTCAGTGAGGGGAAAAAATGATTTCATCCCCTGCTGATTTTGTAAGTTTGCCCACTGAGAAAGAAATTATCAGTCTATCATTTTAATGGTAGGTTTATTTGAACAGTGAGAGACAGAATAACAAAAAAATCCAGGAAAAAAGCATTTCAAAAAAGTTATTAATTGATTTGCATTACAATGATTGAAATATGTATTTGATCCCCTCAATCAGCAAGATTTCTGGCTCCCAGATGCCTCTTATAAAGGTAACAAGCTGAGATTAGGAGCACTGGTAGTGCTCCTAATGTCAGCTTGTTACCTGTATAAAAGACACCTGTCCACAGAAGCAAGCAATCAATCACATTCCAAACTGTCCACCATGACTAAGACCAAAGAGCTGTCCAAGGATGTCAGAGACAAGATAGTAGACCTTCACAAGGTTGGAATGGGCTACAAGACCATCACCAAGCAGCTTGGTGAGGTGGTGACAACAGTTGGTGCGATAATTCGCAAATAGAAGAAACACAAAATAACTGTCAATCTCCCTCGTTCTGGGGCTCCATGCAAGATCTCACCTCGTGGAGTTGCAATGATCATGAGAACGGTGAGGAATCAGCCCAGAACTACACAGGGGGATCTTGTCAATGATCTCAAGGCAGCTGGGACCATATTCACCAAGAAAACAATTGGTAACAGAATAGGCCATAAATGAATGAAATCCTGCAGCGCCCACAAGGTCCCCCTGCTCAAGAAAGGCCATATACAGGCCTGTCTGAAGTTTGCCAATGAACATCTGATTGATACAGAGGAGAACTGGGTAAAAGTGTTGTGGTCAGATCACAAATTGAGCTCTTTGGCATCAACTCAACTTGCTGTGTTTGGAGGAGGAGAAATGCTGCCTAGGACCCCAAGAACACCATCCCCACCATCAAACATGGAGGTGGAAACATTATGCTGTGGGGGTGTTTTTCTGCTAAGGGGCATCAAAGGGACGATGGACGGAGCCATGTACCATCAAATCTTGAGTGAGAACCTCCTTCCCTCAGCCAGGGCATTAAATGGTTTGTGGATGGGAATTCCCGCATGACAATGACCCAAAACACATGGCCAATGCAACAAAGGAGTGGCTCAAGAAGAAGCACATCAAGGTCCTGGTGTGGCTTAGCCAGTCTTCAGACCAGAGCTGAAGGTTCGAGTTGCCAAACAACAGCCTCAACCTTGATGACTTAGAGCAGGGGTCAGCAAATCCGGTCCTGAAGGGCCGAAACACTTCTGATTTTTGGTTTTTCTTTCTAATAAGGGACTGTTTTATACCTGAGAAAGCAGGTGACTGCAATTAACTACTACGTAAAATAAAAAAATCGGACAAAATCCCCCCTGAGATGTGCCAACATGGGGGCCAACTACAAGAAATGTCTGACTCTGTGATGCTAACAAGGGTTTTGCCACCAAGTACTAATTCATGTTATGCAAAAGGGTCAAATACATATTTTACTCATTGTAATGAAAATCAATTAATACATTCTTTAAATTAGTTTTTGGGGATTTTTTGTTGTTCTGTCTCACTTTTCAAATAAACCTACCATTAAAATTATAGACTGATCATTTCTTTGTTAGTGGGCAAATGTACAAAAAGCAGGGGATCAAATACTTTTTCCCTTACTGTACATGGAGAACACATTCTACATACAAACCCTTCCAATATTTATTTTAAAAAAATATTTTGAAAACTCTTTGCTTTAATTTTGTGTATTTTGATATAATTTTATACACAGTCAATCGTATATATGGCCCAGCAGGCCAAAGACGCTCTCTAAAGCCACAGTATACCATCTCATCTGTGAAATACAGTGCAGGTTTTTTGGGCTTGTGTATGTGTAGCTACCACTAAAACTGTCTCTCTTGTCTTCG
This sequence comes from Umbra pygmaea, assembly GCA_016801145.1. NCBI lineage: Eukaryota > Metazoa > Chordata > Actinopteri > Esociformes > Umbridae > Umbra > Umbra pygmaea. The sequence goes on along the minus strand of JACXGM010011408.1, from coordinate 2,208 downwards.
TTGATAATGTAACTACTGCTCTACTGCTGGCAGCAGAAGAATTAATTCTGAACAGTATAGAAACATATTGCATGATGAAGTCATAATGTCTTCAAGGCCTGACAGAGAAACACAAGTGACCATATCTTGTAACTAGTTGGTCAATGGGTCACAAAAATTTTTACAACACAGGTACTTAATTTGGACCTAATAGTATTCTCTCCCAATATGATTAGTGCCCTGAAAAAGGCATAAATACCGCAAGTCAAGAAAGTGTTGTCATTTCAAATCATTAACAAAAATACTTAAACAAATACACTCACATAAAAACTGAAAATCTATACTTTACGTCATAGTAATTGTTTGATGTTAAATCTCAACGTTTGGAGTGTATAACTAAAATTAGATAAAACTGTGTAAGTTTATTGTGTAAGTAATACTGTAATTGTATATCTATATATGTTATCAGCATGGATTAATAATTTTTTGTTGTTGCAAAAAGCCAATGAAAATGTATAAAGACCATGTACTGTATATTAGAGGTTTTACATTTTGTACAGTACGTATTTTGTTGGTCTTGAACATGGCATCTGTAGATGAAAGGCCATGGTGGAAAAAAAATTAATATGTGGATAATTTCAAACTCAGTTGAGGGTAAAAAGTCCCACAACAGAACTAATAGATTAGCCCATTGTTATTTTAGATAGCATTACCTGACCACCTAGTGCCAGACAGGATTTTGAAAGAAAATAACACAGCTCAATAATGGAAAAGCCATTTTTATGGTTACCGCAGCCATGCATTCCCAGTCAAATGGGGCAGGTGTGTAGGGGTGAACATTTTAATGTTTATAAGGAATTCACTTGTCAACAAAACCAACCAAATGCCTTAAATGTGCATACTAGTCAGTGATTAATTTAAAATAACTTTGGTCTTGGATGTGTAAGTTTACCCAGACTGATAGAAGTTAACGTCATTAATATCTAATGCCCTGATGACATTATTCTGTAACTCCCTAGAGCCATAGACATCTATGATGGGTAACCCAGAAGCCATACGGAGGTCTTTCATATCTTTGCCTTCTGGTTACCCATTACCGAAGATGTCTATGGTGTTTCCATAGAGACAGGGCTGTATGCCTCGACTTGGTTCTCATTCCACATCTCCTCTACTCTCCGATCCCTGGCTTAAGGGTTCAGACTGCCTTAGGATGCGTTCGGCCACCCCGGGGAATGTGTAACTGCAGGTGGGATGGAGGAAGAGGGATGCTCCCGGATCTAAGTGGAGCACCAGATGGGACCTCCTATTAAGGACAAGCTGAGGAGCAGCAGGGGAATAAAGGGTAGATGTGTGTGCAGGCTAGGAGCAGAGCTGGGGCTGCACAGGTCAAAGAGGCTGCCCTGAAAGCGGATCTTCCTGGAGTCTTCTCTCAGGGTCTCCCAGATGGAGCCCACCTCCTCCTGGCAGCCAGACAGAGCTGTCAGGGCACATGTGTGGAAGGCTTCCCAGTGGCTAGGGTAGAAGGTAACACTTTAATCAAATGCATTACATAAAGGCATTTTAACAACAGCAGGTGTCACAAAGTGCTTTACAAAAGCGCATTGCCATTCCACACGTAGCTCACTGAGAACAACATTCATGTTTTGTGTGAAAACATTCCATTGGTAAAAATGTAATGGAATTAATGATATTGGCTTATTAGGCATCATAATAATTAAAGGGGCATCTACCAGTACTTTCTCCACATTACAAAAGCTGTAAATGCTATATTTCTTTATATTTAAAAGGAATTTAGATTGAACTATGACTCCCTACAATATGCAGTGCTTTTGTCACACATACACTAAAATATTGGAGACACCAGCCCAAGAATGTTGAAGTAAACTACACTCACCTATAGGATTATTATGAACACCATACTAATACTGTGTTTGACCCCCTTTCGTCTTCAGAACTGCCTTAATTCTACGTGGCATTGATTCAACAAGGTGCTGAAAGCATTCTTTAGATATGTTGGCCAATATTGATAAGATAGCATCTTGCAGTTGATGGAGATTTGTGGGATGCACATCCAGGGCACGAAGCTCCCATTCCACCACATCCCAAAGATGCTCTATTGGGTTGAGATCTGGTGACTGTGGGGGCCATTTTAGTACAGTGAACTCATTGTCATGTTCAAGAAACCAATTTGAAATTATTCAAGCTTTGTGACATGGTGCATTATCCTGC
>JACXGM010011407.1:0-25079 GCA_016801145.1 Umbra pygmaea | reverse complement strand
GTATTACGCTCGGAACCGGAGTGAATGGAATGGTGCGCAACGAACAAAACCAATTGTTTTTTTGTTTTGCACACATTCCATTTACTCCGGTTCTGAGCGTAATACGAGCCCGTCCTCCCCAATTAAGATCCACCGACCGCGGCTGATATATATATATATATTATTACTTTTATTTTTTGCCTTTAATCCAAAATATAACCTTTAAAAGTATTAACTACATGATATTAGAACATTGTTAAATAATTATTTACCATATTTTCCAACAGTCTAATATTTTATACATTACTATATTTGTTTCCATTTACATTACTTTCATTGCTGCTATTTTGAAGGCGAAATTAGGCGCAGCTAGATATCCACTAACGGTTAATTTACTTCTGATGGAAAGGTAACGACTGACAGTATGGTCACATTTTTTGTGAAAGATCTAGTGTCTTTGTATTCCACTTTTTAGATTTGAGACTACATTTGGATTATATACATCCTAGTGAAAATTTATCCAAAGCACATTTTCCGGCACAAGCAATAGTTTAGTTTTTTCAGAGCAATCTACATATGCAATTATGGCCTAAAGTAAGTTGAATGGGAGAGTTACGTGGGTCCCTGTTTTTGTGTTGCTGGCTATACTGCTTCAAATGCCTGAGGATTTGAGATTAAATTTGGATTATATACATTCTAGTGAACATTTATCCAAAGCACAAGCTTTAGTTTTGGTGTTATAGAGCAATCTGCATATGCAAGCATGGAATTTATAATGTTTGCATAACCATTGTTTTTAAAACCTTCTTTTAAATATATTTTCATTTTTCCACACAACTCAATCTTTCTACATCCTTAAAACATCATAAAACCGGCCTTTGTTTAGAGTTCACCAACCTAATTAAATAATTTTACACTTTGATATGCATTGACCTTTGGGCTTTTATTTTGACGTTTTTCTCATTATACCGAACATATGACATAATCTGAAGTGTTGCTAGCAGAATACTTGTACTAAGTGACTAAATTGAACCAGTTGTGCCATTTCAGTGTGAAAACAAAAATATGTCCAGAGGAGATGGTTGGGAACCACTGGTGTACACAACAAAATCTGTAGTTATCGAAAGCACTGCATTCCCGGTAGGGGAGAAATACTTCCAGTGGTATAAAAATAACTAATTTAGATGGAAATCTACAATGGGAACAATCCAAATAATTGTAACTTTTTCAAAATAATTGCTGTTTCTTCAAATAATCGCGTTTAGGCGATTGCGTAATTGTGCAACAATGTGTGGGTGTGTGTTAAGAGAAGGAGATCCAGGCAGGTAGATAATTAGCTGCAATTTAATTTATAATCCAGTGAGTATACGACTCTTCTAGTTGCAGGTGAACAGATAGGCGAGTAGCACAACGATAATATATATAGGCATAAATACTACGCTCTAACACGGTGTAGACGCGGCACCACCATATATACACAGAGCGTACGCAATTATACTCTAGAAAACCTACACACTCTTTTCACAACTAGAATACTTACTGACTCCCGGAACGACCAGCCTTCACACAAGTGTCAATGTAATATTACTGAACCACGACACTCTCTGCTCTGCCGTGCACTAAATAGGGTTGAAAGGAGACCGGCTGGAAGCGAATCACCAATTAGACCGGTCTCTCAATCAACCTGAACAGGCAACAGCAAAACGTGGCGCACACAACCACATTACGCACACATTACATTTAACCATACATAAAACTACAGAGCATACGCACTGGACTAATATATAATTAAACACAAAAACCTATATATAAACAGAAATATCCTACACATGGAGTCCATATCTCAGACGTTCATGGAACGGGAGTCCCACACTGGGACCTGTTACAGTAATAATTGCGACCAACCGTACTCACCTACTCCTCTAAGATGACCTCAGTTTGATGTTGTAAACAATCTTTTATTTTGTGTATTTTGAGTATTTTGTGTATGGCATGTAAAACTTCATGTTGTCTTTGCACTGTTACATTGTAAGAAATCTGTACAAAAAAGAAAATATACCAGTACAATTTCTATTATTACTGGCAAGAAAATTATCGGTACATATTTATTTCTTTTGTATAGATCTTCTTTTTCTATGCTTCATCTTGGACAGTTTACCATTGCAAATGAGCATTCGTTTTCAATCAACTTACCTGGTTAAATAAAGTTGAAATAAAAATAAACAAGGAACATATAATGACACATTGGGATGTAGTACATTGTGAAGATGCAATAAATATAACTGTGTCTGCTCTGACCCTTGGTCTGCATTACTCATGCGGACATATTTGTATATTTAAAAGACATCTAAAAGTAATGGCGGCAATGAAACCAATGCTTTTGTTGAATAACTTCCGCTTTGTGTAAAATGGTATACCAGTGGAGGCATTGTTAACATAAGCTTGCGTGCTGTAACATGAGGTTCTGATTGCAGACTGCCAGAATAAAACAATTTTTAATACCAAACTATAATTCAGGGTATTAGCCAACAAATGTGAGCCGACAAGTACTGAAAACGCTGGGTTACTGTATATACTGTGGCAACAGTACCTCTCAAAATTCTCATCTACCATAATGTCTGTATAAACTGCTCACAAGATAAACATTGCAGTAAATATTTCTGAGTATAAACAGTGACCATATAAAACATTACCAAATTTACTTCTACATTACCGGAAAGAATAATAAATCAGTTCCACAATGTCAATGTGAAAGCAGTATAAGGCACAGAACTTCTCTTGTCAAACTAGTAGTGGTATATGGGGTCAATCGAAATCCATCTGACATTTCCTTGTTGCTAACATTCTACACATTTCAAACTATTTCTCTTCAAGTAAGAAAACAAGCACTATAGGGAGTCATGCCAATATGTCTAACATTACCTTGCTAACTAACATCAGCTTAGCGTTCTAATTTACCTAACTGTGCAAGTGAGTCAAATTTGAAATGTAATATATGTAAGTTGTAGGATTACGTTATATGCCTACATTGTTAGGAAAATAGCTAAGCAAGCTGGTTAAAACATATTAAAACTCTATCAGAAAATCCAACCATGTGACTTGAATCTGAATTACTCATGATTCACTTTTCCTCAGCTAAGATGATGTCACCTTATCTACTTGTTATTATGCATCCAGTGATCTTCTTTGTTTATACAGGCCAGATAATTGTATAGCTACCGGTAACCATTAAGACAGGTAATGGCTTCTTACTGTGTCTTAGGCTGGTAATGCAATTTAGAGTTGTTTATATTCTATCTAAAAACACCATATCATTGTTTCTGGAGATTACAACATCTACATGTTGGCATGGCTGCATGTGACATTATTTCCTGGCCCTGCAATACTATATTACCCTGTACAATGTATTGATATTTTGTTTAATTAATTTAACTTAACCAAACAGTTACATTAATTTTGTATATGTAATCTTCTCACCATACACTAATAAATAAGAATAAAAAAGGCTTCTTTACTTGTTCCCAGAGGGGAACCCTTTTTATGGTTTCAAGAAGTACACTTTTTGGCTCCAATGAGAACCCTTAATGTTTACATATAGAACCTTTTCCACTGAGGAGTCACAATAGATCCCAAAAGGGTTCCATATGTCACCAAAAAGAGTTGCCATTGGAACAAAAATGTGTTATTCTAGGAACCTGAAGAGTTCTATGAGGACAAATGAAGAAACCATTTTAGATATATTGTGTAAGTATACATTTCACCTAGTGTGTTTCTGGAAGAATTCTGTCTTCAGAAAAATTTATTTTTAAAACAGTTATTGTTGAGGATACAATATAGGCTTCAGTGGATTATACCTTCAGATCATTTTATGTTGACTGTTCTTGGCATAATTAGCACACTGTGTTTTTAATGTTTTAAATTGTGATACTATTAAATACCAGATTTCTTAATCCGTATTTTATATAGTGTTTACCTTATAGTGTATATGTTAAACTAAGAAAGTAAAGGCTATAGCATTGACATACACTTCCTTTTCCCTCATCTCATATGTCTTATTTCAAGCTGGAAGCCTGTCAAGTTATTGCAAAGAACTCTTCTGGACCTCAGTCCGATCCCTTGAAATTCTTCAAAACATTGGCTCTCTCTCCATCAACTGAAACTGACCTCAGCTAAGAGAACTAGCCATATGTCATTACAACACCCACAAACATTTACACCTTTCGATCCAGGAAAAGGTTAGATATATAAGATCAGAGTATCAGTGCTTAGGGCATGTCTGAAGGCAGTGCTTTTAACTAACAATATCTGTTTTACATTTATTATATAATACTGGTGCTCCTGGGAGTGTTTTTCCTCTGTGTTGTTGACCTTAGTTCAAGACAGGCTATATACAACTTTGAACGGAAAACACAGGATTAAATATATGTTGCCGTTACTGAACAAAAAGCATATTCTCTGGTCCTCCCACATGCACTAGCTATCGTCACGTTGTGGAAGCAGGATTTGGTTTTCGAAGGATTCAGAGGACACAGGCCATGGTTGTTTTATAATAGATGGTAGCAATAACACTGACTACATAATTCACAATTCTACGATGCATATGTTACACTGCCTGAAACCTTGGTATACCAGAAGATAGAAAAAGCTAATGGTTTCAGCTGTGATCAGTGCTTGCTGCGTGTCATTGTGTATAATTATATATAAAAATACATAAATATTTAGAATGAGTAGGTCCAAAAACATTTTGATATGGAAAAACACCATATTAATTTCAGTCTTTTTTGATTCAATAACAACAAACCTACCAGTAGGTTGTATTCAATTCCTTTTTGAATATGATCACATTTTGTGTCTGTACCATTTGCACCAAGTACTGCAGAAATGTAAATCCTTTGGATATTTATATAAATATTTCACAAAATGTCTTGTGTATACACCACAATAGCAGTTGGACTGAGTACTTCTAGTAAATGTCTTCCTTTTTTTAATTAAACAATGAATGGCTGAGATGATGTAACTTCACCTTTCTTAGTCCGTTTTTCCATGCGCACAGTCCTCCTTTATTTTTCTGATGTCTTCCTTTTAGACAGAGCATCCATGTGACTGTGATTGTCAGAGAGTTAACCATCCATGCTCCACTTCTATTTAAATCTTTCATTCAAAATCTTTACTGAAGATAAATTGAAGATAAAAGATTGAAAAAAAAACAAATGTGAAAGAAATGAAATAAATACATTTCTTCGAAAGATGTGCCACAATTGTTTGCACACTTATAAATTATTATGAGTAAAATCTAACTGATGTACATTCCCATTAATATTTTATGTTATTAAATCCACCTGAGTGAGTACGAACACTTAAGTTGTAAGCCTTGACGTCCTGTTTCACTGGGGTACAAATATGAGCTGAGTGACACAAAGGCCCAATATCCATAGTGAGTGATCACAGTAATCGTAGAATTCATTAATGATGAGAGACAAAAGGATGTTGAGCTGCACAAATCACAAATGGACTTTAAGAAGATAGCACAGCAGTTAAAAATGCCCTTTTGCAATAATTAAGAAGTTTATAGCAAGTGGGGATAACAATCAGTCTGGAAGAGTGTCGAATGTATATTCACCCCATGTACAGTAAGAACAATGGTTCTCCAAGAATCACAGCTGGAGAATTGCAGACGTTAGTTGGGTCTTGGAGCCAGAAATTCTCCAAAACTATGATAAGATGCCACCTATATAATGACACATTTTGGGAGGGTTGCCAGAAAAACGACATTGATGTCATCAAATAACTAACTGAAGCGCCTACACTTTGGCAAACGAACCTGGAACTTGCAATGGGACAAAGTTCTATGGTCAGAAATAACCTACATGTTTTAAGAAACACCAGAAGCAGGTTTGGCATAGACAGAAATATAGCCATGCAGAAAAATACTTCTCGCCTACTGTGAAGTATGATGGTGGAACTATTATATTGTGGGGAGGTTTTCCTTCCAAAGGCCCCGGACTCTAGCAAGTACCTGCAGAGATTTTCAAAGTCTGACTCTCTTTGCCAGGAAGCTTATATTGGTTTGTTGTTGGATTGTGGCACACCGTAAAGTCAATACTATAATGGTGTACTGACCAAAGAATGAAGATCTTGCCATGGCCATTCCATTTCTCTGACCTAAACCCCATAGACAATGTATGGGATGGGCTGAAGAGGAGAGTCAGCAAGCATGGACCTCAGAATCTGAAAGATTCTGTATAGAGGAACGAGCTCAGATCGTTTGCCATGGCTTCTCTAACCTCATTATTTATTATAGGAGAAAAATCAGAGCTGTTATCTTGGCAAAGGGCGGGTACACACAATATTAAATGAAGGGATGCCAATAATTGTAGCACACATATTTGAACAAAATGATTTTTTTCATGATAAGATTTTATTTTTCCTTTCCATTGTTTTACTTCGATTTTTGGTAACATTGTAACTGAAAGCTCAAGAGCATAAACAATTAAGACCTTTTTTTACAACCCAGTTTGCTCTTTTCTTCCCAGGATGCCATTATTAGTGGAGGTCACTTTATGTTTGTTGCCCTTCTTCAAATGTAATCTCTTTTCCACATTTACCTTGTGTAGCTGGAGCCCAGGGCCACTGGCCTGTTCATTGTCACAGCCCTGGAACACAGATAGAGCTCAGCTGCTTTATGACGTGTGTTTACATTCTGCAGCAAGGAGAACCTTCTAAATATCTACATGGATTTACTCTCAACTGCCTTGGAGGACATGTAGACGTAATATTTGCAGAGAAACTAATCACAATTCTAGTATCTCCAACCATTTCCATTGAGTGCAAAATCAAACTGAAATAAGAGAAATAAGAGATTGACAGAGAGAAGTACACATCCAAATATACGGAAAGGAAGAGTGTTGCAGACAAGCAACCAGAGCATCAGAACCGGTCCTACACCTCCACCTCTCCTCCGAGTTCCTTGTCACTGGGCCTGATTCTGTAATGTAGATCAATAGAGGGGAAAATGGGGTTATGATGAAACCTGTCAGGCAAGGAGGCCGTGTGGCAGTCAGAGCTCCTGGGCCCTGGCTTTACCATCAGGCAGACAGGCTCATTAATGGATGGATCACAGTCCCGTATCGTCATGACACCATTTGAGTCACCGGGAGACGGGAGAGAAGGTAATATTTATCTAAATTCCAATTACCTTCATCTGAGCTGTTTGATGTTGTCAGGAGGTCAGATCTCTGCAGGCTGTAGGAAGCACTCTGCATTTCAAACACTCCAAATACACCAAGGAGGACATTGCCTTCTCACACACTCGCATGTAGAAGCAATATCACTGCCTTCATTATGGGCCTATTCTCATTTAGAAGAGGTATTTGGGCAATTTGTATAATTACATTAAGCATTTCTATGGTTTGACAATGAAAATGAAGAAATATAAATGTACATGCACACTGGAGGCAACTGCCTATTGGATGGTAGAAAGTACAGGACCATTGTTATCATACAGTATCTTCGATATTATTGGAAAGTTTGTGTAGTAATGGATTACGTGTTTTTTGTTTTAAACTACAACACAGTGGATATTTTCTTGTTACGGAATAGATCTTGTCCAGATCTTGTAGTTGCAAGCCAAATGCTACGCTAGAACTAAGGGGATGTTTTGATGCTTGTTTACAGTAGAGCTCAAGTTGAAGGATAAATTACTTAACAACTGCCGGAGTATGAAACGTAGTCAAATGCATTGCTAGAGGACATGTTGTCACAAACAGGAATTTCAAACCAACCAAATGTTTTTGGTCATGAAATGAAGTTCGTCTGCCTTTGGTGTCACCTGGAAGGCAGTTTGCTGTGATTGGTCAGAGTGGCCACAGTCTGTTCTTTGTCTTTTAACCAAAATAAGTTGTGAACTGGAACCAAATGAAGGTGTGAACACTCATTACAAAAGCAATAGCCCCTGTTTTGTGGGGTTTTCATCCCACACCAACCATGTTTATTTTTGCCATCAGGAAATATTAGAAATATGACAGCACAACTCGTGTCACTGGACACAACAACTGGTTCCACTCGCCTACGCGAACGAGGTCTGCACTAAGCCTAGGTTTGAACGTGCATTGTGTCCTGATATTTGGATGCTCGCGGAGGCTTTCTGCAGGGCTATCAAACTGTACTGTACCATCAGACCTGATTAACTACCAGGTTTTACAGCATTAACAAGGGCAAAGAGGACAGTGTTCTGTGGTGCATCTGTGATTCCATCACTGAGAACTGGGTGTGAGCCCTGGGTGTGCAACATTGGCTGTGGCCAAGTCCAATACTGGCAGTGCTTATTGGCCAAGCATTGTAGAGTTTTAGAGATAGCTTGACTGCCTGGTAAGCAAGCCGTGTGATATGAAGCAGCATATGCTGGTGGGGAATGTTTCGGAGGGCCGATTGTAATCGGTCTATCACATTGCAGCTTCAAGTTTTAGTATTAGGTTGGTCCTTAACATTTTCCTATTATGTTGGTCTTGAACATAATCGGTGTTGCCTGATCAGGCTACAAGGCTTTGCGATTCCATCATGACTATTAAAAGCATGTTATTACAAATTATATTTAAACATTAGGGTTATGGTTAGACATCATGTTACTGAGGTTAAAGTTAGGTTTAGGGTTAATCCTTGTAATCCTTATCCTGCCAGTTGTCTGAGCTTTATTATAAATGATACCATTTTCAAGGCCATATGAGCGTTGCATATGAAACTGCATTAAATTGCATATATCTGTGTGAGGGAATGGGCAGATTCAGAGTAAGGTGCTTTCTATTTTGTGTTACTCCTGCTGATGAATGATTCTTATCTTCTCATAAGTTGAGAAGAGCTACTGGACATAAGAGCAGAAGTGATCAGATTTTGGGCTTTATCTTGACCTTTGACCTGCAGCTGTGGGCTATTCTCTATGGTCTGATGAAGAACAAGCACTAGCAGAAGGGCGTATCCTTGAGAGATTAACACCAAAAGACGATGAGACAAACACAGTCTCCTCTTTTTTTCTAATTCTGGACTACGTATGTTCAGCTGGAAGTCTACCATCGAGACCAAAACCACTGTTTTATTCTGTGTTCCACTGTGACGTGTCTGGCCAAGGATATATGAACATAATCCGCAATGGATTCTCCATGTTTCTCTACAGACTTTTAGTGTTGCAAATCTCCAGCTTTTGCTCAAAATGAAAGTGTACTTCATGATAAGTAGCAGACATTTTATTTACAGAGTTCTGATTTATATTTATAAGCCTAAAGCGGCACCAATCAAGCACTCAGTGAACTGTACATGGCTATACGCTAACAGGAACACTCACCCCTTAGGCACCGTTTCTCGTGGCTGGAGATTTTCCTAGTTGAAACGAAGTGCTTTAAGTGTAGTGGCAATTTAGCTGTCACCAATTTAAAGTATGTGAAAGCTTAACATTTACAAAGTACTGAAATCCTTCATCCCGAGATGTTTCCAACATGGTTTTATAGCGCCACTTAACCAACAACTGGAAACACCAAAACACATTTTTCGAGACATTTGCATGTTTAACATCGGTTTATTTAATCGGACAGTCTTTCCGCTTCAACAGGTCTAATTTAGCACAGTTTTTAATACGCCCACCAGCAGTACAGGTTCTGTTATCCATTATTACTAGTGAAACTTCAAGCTGCTTAATACTGTTTGAAAGGCGGGTTACTGCACACGGTAACGCCCTCCTCCTAGACCCCCTAGACTAATCAATCAAGAGATGATGCCCCCCCTAAGCATTTGCACCTGGACTTTACTGCCCTCAACACTTCCATCCCAAGTGGTGATGACAGGAAACATGACCCCTCAACTCAGGGGCTCCTCAGGGGTCTTGTCTTGGTCCTCTTCTGTTCCCTGTTCACCAACATCTCTCTTATGATTCCATGACCGTTAGCAAGTTTACTGATGACATTGAGACGGTGCGCGGAGAGGTTAACAATGGCAGTAAAGTGCCAGGACAAAGACGTCTTCCCCAACATCAGCAAGACAAAGGAGCTAACCCTGGACTGTTTTACTCCATGGGCCACCATGTATTCATTGTACTTACACCATTCTCCTGGAATTTTGACTGTATTTTTCTCTTTCATCCCTACCCTACCCTTTGTGTAATTCACCGTTTTAAATGAGAAATCTTTCTCAACGTGCCCACCTGGTTAAATATAAGTTAAATAAAATAAATTAATGGAATCGATGGCATTTATTCCGGACATAAACTTAATTTAAATCCCAACTCTCCTACATCATGATGCTAATATGACTCCCAAATCTAGATGAGACACACTTTATAACACACAACTATATTTTATTCTAGCACAGAGCAAGATAATTGGCTAGCTTGCCTGCTAGTCACATGGATTCATTTTGAGAATATTAAAAAGTTACTGCAGATTAAATCCTGCAATTGCTATCTGTAAGCTGTAAGGGATATATGTATAGGAGTGAATAGATAGCCAGTTATAATATTTTCAGTGGCCTTCGTTATGTTTTTCAAATGACATTGTCCTTATGATATTGCGTATTTGGAGAGAATCTAGTATACTTGTTTTTTCTAACCCACTCCATAGAGATGAGGCTATGGAAGGTGATTTTGAATATATTGATGAATTCATGCAGCATAGCATTGAGTAGGAATATACTGGCTTGTGTAACAGCCATGAAAAAATATTTTACATCTCACAGTTGATCATGTGTCAGAGCTATAAGCCCCAGGATGCATTTCACAAATGATCTCATGCCATAGATATGAAAGGGACAACAACTTGCTGTAGAAAAATGCAAATGTGCCTGGCATTTGGAAGTTGTGAAAATGAAGAACATGGCAGCAGATTGCTGTGAGTGTGAGATGACGGCAGCTGGTATCACTGAACTGACAAAGCACAGACAATGACCATCATATTTCGATCCCTGCTGTCCCGGTCCTTTGGGGGGAGACACTGGCTCTGTCCTGGCCAAACCTGTGACACACAATATGGCAGCCTTCGACTAATGGATGCCACCTTGTCAACACTAATTACTAAGTCTCCTCAGCATTGAGGAGGCAGCTAATTAACAGACTAACAATGTTTGTCTCTTCAGGCTGACCCAGATTTTTAGGAGAAAGCCAAGCTTGTCACCCTCACATCTGCTCCAGTTTCTGTCCGTAGATTGTTACATTTCTATTCCATGTTCGTTCAAAATGGATTCCTCCACATTTCTCTGTGAATTTGTTAACTGTTCCTTTTCTCTGCTACCACATTTCCGTCAGCGTTGATTAGTAGAGGAATGCAAGCTGCCACCTTTTGTCTTCCTGCATACAGGATGTGAATATAGGTGAGCTTTTCAGTTGTCAGGGCTCACAGTATTTATTTCCAGTCACATCAAAGATTATGTGAATTTGACATTTTTAGAACTCCTTTACCAAGCCAACTCAGTGTTCTAATTATCAATGTGAGGAAGCAGTGAACGTGGTAATGATGCCACAGTGGGGGTTGTGCGTTTGTGTGTTACTGTTTGTGTATGTTTAGATGAATCTAAACATTTGATTCATCGCATCTTTTCTCTGATCTTACATATTGAGACAATTTTTTCTTGCCAGCCCCCGTGCCCATTTATAATCTGAATTTCTCTGAATTACCTAACTAGGCCAGTGAGATAGCTGATGGTCTGTGTTACATTTTAGCATTATGTCATGTGTGTGATTCACAATGGAGAAAAGCTTTTTTTAACATTGGACTGGTTTCAGTTAGGAAGCGGGTTACAGGCAGCATGTACCCACCATGACTGGTAATTCCTTAACAACATTGTCTTCAAAAGCTGCAATTCCTTTAACACACTTTCCAAATGAATAACGACCCTTGAAAATGTTCCTGCATGCAGTTTAGTGAGGAAAAAATTCCCCACTTGATGTAACAATGTCATGACTCATGAAACAGTAATTTCATCAAAATGGAATGTAGCAATTAGTTTTAATATGCTTGTCTTTGTTTCTCAGATCCGTGTAGATGGCATACCTCCTCCAACCCAGAGTGCACTGCTCTACGAGACCGTTAGCGTGGTAGAAGGTAAACCTATTCTGCGTGACATGGTCTTCAGCCCTGACTACCAATACATTTACCTGCTAAGTGACAAACAGGTGAGAGAAATACACAAGCATTCATATACACACACTCACAACATAGAGAAAGTAGTGACAACCAGAACTCCATAACGCAGCTTGAATTAACCACTGTGTACTTTAATACAGCATTGTCTTACTGTCATAGATACAGTATTCAGGTCTGTAAGTCATTGTAATAAGTTATATATATCTGCAGAGTATCTCTAACCAATTTGGTTCTTGAGATATATGCTGTTTGTCGAGCAGCCCAATTTATATCGCATGTGAAAACATTTGTTCTGCACTCTGATGACCTAACTTTGGCCGTATCAAGATACATTTGTCGGGAGGAATTGAATGAGACCCAGGCACTGTCAACAGTCTGCTTTGTTTTGAAATCCAACCGGAATTTCAGTTATGTTGTTTTAACATCTGTGTGACAGGAAGAGGGAATATGAAACACCAGTTCAACGTCTTTGAATTGTGCTTCAGCTGGTTCGCTAATAGGAAACCTCAGGGACTTGTCTCCATAGAGAGTCTTGCAGAATTGCTCTATTCTAAGAGTTCTTATTGTAAAGCTGAGTATCGGTTTGGAAGGTTACACCAAGTTCCTCTGCAGCTGACGAAAAGAGTCTGATACAGTACATCCAGCTGCAGCCAATAATGATCTTGGTTCCCCGCATAATAAGTCTTTCAGAACATATTTGTTTTCTTCAGAATTGAGGAATTAATTGAAAGGAACATTGGATTGCTGATGTTGTACAATTCTGAAAAAGATTAGCTCTTTCAGATTTTACGTTGTACTGAAAGAACGCATGTCATGA
The DNA here is from genome assembly GCA_016801145.1 of Umbra pygmaea. Classification (NCBI taxonomy): domain Eukaryota; kingdom Metazoa; phylum Chordata; class Actinopteri; order Esociformes; family Umbridae; genus Umbra; species Umbra pygmaea. The sequence goes on along the minus strand of JACXGM010011407.1, from coordinate 12,164 downwards.
AAAAAAGAAAGGAAGAGAAAAAGAAAGAAAAAATTAGCTATTCAATGAGTGCTAGTCGGCCGTCTTTTGACTGGGAAAAGGTCTGCATAGTCAAAATGAAGAGAGATGATTTTGATGCAGCGTTACATAAAGCTATAATCCAGAGTTGCCGTTGAGGAGTTGTTAGATAGAGAAAGATATTAGAGAGAAGTGGGGCATGATCAAAGGAATAGAGAAGCCCTCTTGGAGAATGGGGGTGGGGTAGCCATGAGGACAGCAATCACAGAGGAGAGGACGGTCCCCTATGGCCAGAATTAACAAATGGAATCTGATGGAGGGATAATGGCACCTCTCTGTCCCGCCTAGCTCATTCCCTCAGACAATGGGCTTACTCATGCAAGAAAGAGTCAGACCACATGGGCCCGCTCCACATATTGATATTTCCCATCATGATTAAATGTGAGGCACTCCAATGCTTAAGCATGTGTCAAATTATTCCCAATTGATTTGTTTTGTATACAGGATTTTTATTAAGAGCTATTTATCTGGAACTTATTAAGGAAAAAGCCTGTGAAGTGAACATTTTTCTCATCTCCTCTGAAACCACAGTAATCTTTGGCTGAGCTCCGGCACTGTGATTTCCGCTGAGTGTACAGAACAGGACTTTCCAGAGCCTGCGTCCAGCTTAGGCCTTCAGGATTTATAAAACGTGAATGAACTGTGGATGGTTAATAATTAATTGACAACACTGACCGGAGTTGCGGGCAGATTTGAATGTTTCAGGTGGACAGATTACCACTCATTCTCCTAAAGACCATGTAATGTAGGCCGGCACAAGGAGATAAATACAGTCAATCATGAAATCCCTTTGATTTTCACAGGAGCTACTTCAGACATGGGAGAGACGTGGCAGTTAACAACGCTATAGTTCATGCAGTAATTTTAATAGCACAGTTTTTTGTAAGAGTATTGTGCAGTACTATTATAACAAAATGGGCAGCATGTATTATTACAAATGTAATAAAATGTATTTTCATTTCTTAAATCAAATTCAATCCCTGTGTGAGGTGTCTGACCGTACTTCCTGTAAACGGACATTTTGTAAAAAATGTAGACTTAGGCAGACAGTGTCAGTGGTTTGGTGATGGTGTGTTTACGTGGTCGCACTTTGTGGAATAAATTAGCACGGGACAAGAAGCATGGCGTTCAGCATAACACCTCACCCACCCACCACCTGACAACCTGACAGTACAGGCCCAGGGCGGCTGCTCAGGCTTGGCAGAATGGCTCTACATTTACAGAATTTTGCTAATCTAAAATGTTATTTATTTACGTGCCACCAAATTTAAATGTTATTAGGATGTAAGTAGGGCTCCATTATATAGGCTAAACGTTTACTTGGGTTACACTTTATTTGGAGAGTCTGACATTCCATCTGTATGTGCTCTACAGATAGTTTGTTGATGATATGACTATCAACAAACTATCAACAAACCATCTGTTAATAAGCAACTAATTGTGTATTTTAAGGGTAGGGGTAAGTTTAGAATATGTTTTAGGGTAATGGTTAAGGTTAGGTTTAACTTAAGGGGAATGGTTAAGGTTAGGATTAGGGTTAAGGTTAGTAGATAGTTTGTTAAAATGTTGTTGACAGTATGCAGATAATATGTAGAGCATCTACAGATGGACTCTCAAAATAAAGTGTTACCTTTACTTGCATTTCAGCTAATAGCAACCAAATGCTGTAATTCAACATTGATTTTGTGATGCAGATCAAAAGCCTTGGGTGAACCATTTGAGGTAATGATAGAAATTGAACTACCATTATCTCCAGACAGTTACACAGGAAGGACCTCAGCCATCCATTGGTCTGTTCTATTTAGGATAACTCTTTGCAAACTTTTGCACTTTGAACATGTGACACATGCAACCATGGGCGTAGATTTAGGGTGGGACGGTGGGGACCACCAATGTTACGGAAACATATAATTGTCCCTGCCCTTGCATGAAAATTACCCAGATCGCAAGCTCTCATGCTGCATCTCTTCTTTCTCTAGCAAAAATCTCCAAGCTGAACACCTGTCAATTTTTTCAATGTGAAAATTATTAGACAGCCATCTGCCGATTGTTTTAACCATGAGTGCGAAACTCGTCAGTTGATTTCCACCAACAGAAATATCACATCAATATTTAGTTGAGCCTCCTTTAGCAGAAATAACAGCCTCTAGACGCTTCCTATAGCCTTACACTTACAGTGTTTTGGGTCATGTCTTGTTGAAAACTCCAGCCCCGGCGTCAACTTTGTGACTGATTCCTATGCATTATTCTCAAGTATCTGTTGATATTGAATTTAATTTATGTGACCCTCAAATTTAACAAGATTCCCAGTACCGGAACTGGCTACACAGCCCCACAGCATGAAGGAACCTCCACCAAATTTTACTGTGTGTAGCAAGTGTTTGTCTTGAAAACGCTGTGTACTTTTGCCGCCATGTATAAAGCCCACTTGTTATGACCAAACATCTCTATCTTTGCTTTATCAGTCCACAGCACCTTCTTCCAAAATGAAGCTGGCTTGTCCAAATGTGCATTTGCATACTTCAAGCGACGCTGTTTGTGGCGTGTGTGCAGAAAAGGCTTCATTCGCATCACTCTCCTGTACAGTTTCTCCTTGTGCAATGTGCGCTGAATTGTTGAACGATGCACAGTGACACCATCTGCAGCAAGATGATGTTGTAGGTCTTTGGAGGTGGTTTGTGGGCTGTTTTTGACCGTTCTCACCATCCTTCATCTTTACCTCTCCAATATTTTACTGGGCCTGCTACTTCTGGCCTTCACAAGAACTGTGCCTGTGGTCTTCTATTTCCTCACTATGTTCCTCTTAGTGGACACTGACAGCTTAAATCTCTGCGATAGCGTTTTGTAGCCTTCCCCTAAACCATAATGTTGAACAATCTTTGTTTTCAGGTGATTTGAGAGTGATTTTGAGGCCCCCATGTTGCCACTCTTCAGAGGACAGTCAAAGAGAAAAACAACTTGCAATTGGCCACCTTAAATTCATTTTCTCGTGATTGGATGCACCTGTCTATGAAGTTCAAAGCTTATTGAGCTCACCAAACCAATTGTGTGCTACAATTAATCAGTGCTAGGTAGTTACAGGTATTCAAATCAACAAAATGACAAGGGTTCCCAAATGTATGCACTTGTCTATTTTCATTTTGATGCATATTGCACATTTTCTGTTAATCCAATGAACCTCATTTCACTACTGAAATATTACTGTGTCCTTCAGTTATTCTATAGATCAATATGAAATTGCTGTTCTAAACACCCAATTATTTATAAATGAAAATCATGGATATTGTCTGGGTTGCCTAAACATTTGCATACGACACGTGTACGAATTTCCTGTTTTGTGCATTTTGTTACGTATCGCCATGAGAACAGCCTTTATATAATTGTGTCCCAGATTTTAGATGTGTCCCAGGTTAGGAGAAGTAGGAAAAAAAAACTCTCCCAGGAATACAACAGCTAAGATCAAGAAGCAGAGCCATAGAATATCCCTGTCTATTCCTGCTTCCAGGTGAATTGTATTGAGTTATTTTCACAAGCTCCCAGTGCTGTTGATGATCACATATCATTCAATATCGTGTCTTACCATTGCTTGCCAGCCAAGTGAAATGGTGCTGTCATTTGGCAGTCTAAAGGCAGTCTAAAGCCATTTTTATAGGCCTACATTAGATCAATGATTAATTTATGTTGTATCCTTGGCCTAGGTACAGCAAACCACATAAAGTGGTCTAGCTGATTTCAACTAATGTTTATCAACTTATATTGCAGACGACAAGCGCCCCATATCTAACCATATTAGGCATGGTTCTATAGAAATCATTCTCTGAATGAATTAGGTTATCTCAACCATATATTAAAACAAAAACAATATTTGTATTTCAGACTCCACGATTGAAGTAGAATTCAATTAACTGATCAAGCCATGATAAGGACCTAGATGTATTCTTTAATCTGCAGGGGAGATCTGAGACTAGATGAATAAAGTGAATAAAAATATGAACCTATGAATAAAATCTGAGGGTATTATTAAAATAGCTTTGGCTACACATCTGACTTTTTTCTGGCTTTTTACTTTAAACTATCTATGTCGCTGTTGATCTGGAAGCTTCTTTGATGTGTGGATCAGTTTCCCATGTATTTATTGTCTACCTATTAATTAGCTACAGTAGGTCCTGCTTGCTGCTAAATGTTCATAGCAATCTAGGTAATGTAGCTACATAGTTCTGAACAGCAAAACTGAAAAACAGAGGCTGTTTGAGCCAACATTTCAATAATAAATATACATACCGGTAGTATGTACGGTGGGCGACAGTAATTCAGGATGTTTGTTACAATGTCCTCTGTCAGTTTTAACTTCAAAAATGAGTAGGAGAAGAAGGGAGTAGTCGCTACAGACATTTTAATTTCAAATGCCTGCCTTTGTCTTGTATGTTTCACATGCTGCCTATGTAGCTTTCCTCAACAGATTAGAAAGGTAGCTTGGCAAAACAGCTGGAAGTCATTTTAGGCCCGCTTCTCTCAAGACCATGAAGTTAGAGCTTCTTCAAAATGGTACCACTACACCTTTATGCACAAGCATAGGAATATTGGAGAAGTTTCAAGTTGTAATGGGAACGCATTGGACACAGAATCAGCACTAGCGAGCTTAGTCTGTTTATCAGTATGAGTATGCACGTGTGTTTGGTTGTATGGGTGAGAGCTTACAGGAGTCTGTGAGCCCCATTGATTTGCTAGGTGGTCAGACACCTCTGGTGTTTTGTAGTTTCTGTCTCTGAGACAGTAAGTACGATATCATCTTTTTATTATTGGTAATGTTAACCGATTTATAAAATAATGATTACTATTGTGCTTTGTAAGACTATATGTACAGTATATAACACTATAGTTCCCTGCTTTTGAGAGGAGCTGGCTATTACTCACCGAAGGCTACTTCCGTTAATCAGCACCCAGAGATATACAAATGGTATCCATGGGTTTGTCCGACTGTAGGTAGGAAATGATCCCCACATACTGTAGGCCGTTTGGCTGAATCTGTGTTTCGTTGTGCAGGTGACCAGGCTGCCTGTGGAGAGCTGTGGTCAGTACACTAACTGCAAGACCTGCCTGGGCTCTGGAGACCCCCACTGCGGATGGTGTGTCCTCCACTACAAGTAAGTAGATCACGTGATTGTCTTCTCTGTGGAACATGAACGTATTGGGAAAACAAAAACATTGTTGGTTTTTTTAATCAAGTTGTCTCAGTTCATACAAATTGTAACGTAATACACCTTGTTCCAAATTATTATGCAAATTGGAATTAAGTGTCATAAACATTAAATATTTTTTTTCAATCAAACTCATGGATGGTATTGTGTCTCCTATCTTTGGATCACTGAAAATTTATTTCAGACACCTGTGATAATTAGTTTGCCAGGTGAGCCAAATTAAAGGAAAACTACTTAAGAAGGATGTTCCACATTATTAAGCAGGCCACAGGTTTCAAGTAATATGGGAAAGAGAAAGGATCTCCCAGCTGCGGAAAAGTAGTGCAATGCATTGGACAAGGTATGAAAACATTAGATATTTCACGAACTGTGAAAAGCTCTGAGGCTGATTCAGAGCACAGATGGGTTTGTGCAGATAAAGGCATAATAAGGGAGGGTTACTGCCAGACAAATTCATTGGATTAAGAGAGCAGCTGCTAAAATGAAATGACAAAGCAGCAAACAGGTATTTGAAGCTCCTGGTGCCTCTGGAGTCCCATGAACATCAAGGATTAGGAATTACTATTCGGCCGCCCATAACAAATGCTAACAAGCAGAAATGGTTGCAGTGGGCCCAGAAATACATGAAGACCAATTTTCAAACAGTCTTGTTTACTGGTGAGTGCCATGCAACCCTGGAAGGTCCAGATAGATGGTGTAGTGGATGGTTGGTGGAGTGGATGGTTGGTGGATGGCCACCATGTCCCAAAAAGGCTGCAACGTCAGCAAGGAGGTGGCGGAGTAATGTTTTGGAACAAATTATAGGGAGAGAGCTGGTTGGTGTGAAAATGACCTTGGCAAAGTATATAGAGTTGACCACTTTCTTCCATGGTACAAAAAGAAGAACCGTGCCTTCCGTAGTAAAACAATGTCATGCTGCAAATTATACCTCTGTGTCATAGGGTGCTATGGACATAAAAGGAGGGAAACTCATGGAACCCTATCTTGCACCCGGCGCAACGCAGCACAAAGCCTGACCGCAAGCCAGCAGCATAGAGCCCTGTATTGCACTGCTGGTTTGCTTATAAGGCTAAGCAGGATTGGGCCTGGTTAGTTTCTGGATGGGAGACCAGTGCTGCTGGAAGTGGTGTTGGATGGCCAGTAGGGGGCACTCTTCCCTCTGGCCTACAGATCATTCCCAATGGCCCAGGGCAGTGATAGGGACATCTGCCCTGCGTAGGGTGCCGTCTTTCGGATGAGATGTTAAAACGGGTGTCCTGAGTCTGTGGTAACTAAATATCCCATGGCACTATTCATAAGAGTAGGGGTGTTAACCCCGGTGTTCTGGACACATTTCCTCATACCATCAAGGCAACCTAAATATCCCTGTCTCTCAATTTGCTCATTCATTCCCATGAGAAAGTGTTCTCAGTCAACTTGCCTGGTAAAATAACAATAAAAAAATACAAGTGTCTTTGCTAGTTTAAGACAGACGCAGTTGTCAATTTTCCGTCCAGTGCCCGCATCATTTAAATAGCAAATGCACATGTGCCCATCTTTACGGGCATAGGCATGCTGGTCTAACAGGGCGGTGTGTTCAGGATAATTCTTGGCGTAGTGCTATCATTAGCATTGGAAAATGATCACACCATTGACCAACAAAAACTTGGTCTAAAGTCAATAGCGCAGCATGTCATTGTTATTTTAACAGCAAATTAGTCAAATGCACCTAGGCGTATGCACAGCGCGCACACATTATGCTGGTTACACACATACACAGGGAAGCACAGCAGCACACAAACATGCAAAGGAGTAAAAATTAAAATATTACGGTGCAAATCTGCCATAATATTAGCAATGTGCCAACAAATTTGTCTGGCTCTTACAGGGAATGGGAGATGACACTCTGATTGGTTTATTGCATGTTACGCCCAAAACACACTGATGAATAAATGAAGACATGTAGTACAACCCTTTTGAACTATGCACCCGGCACATGGATAATTTTTTCCGCCGTCAAACTAGCAAAAGTGGATTTGGACACGCCCAAAGCGCACTTGCGCCTTTCGCTTCACGCCCTTGCACTTAGATTGTTAAAACAGGGTCCATGGTGTGGCCCTCGTCCTCCCCTGACCTTAACCCTATTGAGAACCTTTGGAGCATCCTCAAGCAAAAGCTCTATGAGGGTGGGAGGCAGTTCGCATCAAAACAGCAGCTCTGGGAAGTTATTTTGACATCCTGCATAGAAATTCAAGCAGAAACTCTCCATAAACTTACAAGTTCCATGGATGCAATAATTTTAAAAGTGATGTCAAAGAAGGGGTCCTATGTTAACATGTAACTTGCCCTGTTAAGATGTGTTTGATTGAAATAGCTTTTGATTTCCTAATGTTGCAAATTCAACAAATGACCAACAGTTTTTTACAACCTATAAATTGTTTTGAAACTCTGTTGTGCATAATAATTTGGAACAGTGCATTTTGAGTTTTTATTTTTGAAAAAAATACTGTTTTCATTGGGTGGTATATTCAATGTAATTTTACTTATATACCCTAACGGTTGGTGACTTGAAAATTATACTGACTGTCATTTGCATCGAATATTTTGGAATATCAGTGTAAAACATAATTTGCCTAATAATTTGGAACGTGTGTAAATGCCTTCTAGCACTGCTGCACAGAGTTCCAAGGTCACATTTGATACTTATAAATGTGAGAATAATGAAGGCTCTTAAAACCACGATGGCCAGATGCTATTGGAAAGTAAAAGTCTAGCAGCAATATATCCAGTTTAGTATGAAGCCGGATTGTTCCACTGAGAGTTCTGGGTTCAGCTGAACCAGAGGGAAGGTGCTCCCATCACCCTGTCCACCTGGCCCATTCTGCTCTACTCCACACAGGAAGTGACAGGTGACAGCTGCCCCAGATGTGCTCCTTCCTGTTGACCCCTGGGCAGCAGCTGGTTGGAGCTCAGGAAATATCTGGATAGTGGCTGGCCTTGTGCCACACTTCTCAATCACTCCTTTAGTTGTCATCGGTCAAACGTTTCCTCCATTCCCACTGTAGACAAACCCACGCTGAACGTCGTGAGAATGTGTTCAGTCACGAGGGAGAAGGGGAGCTAGCATAAGGAGAAGCATGTGTACTCCATAGTGTACCCCTTTATGTATTGAAAATGATGGCCACAGATGGAGTGCCATTCTCTGACGTGGGCCATGATTAAAGGACATTTAAGGAATGCAAAATGTGGAACAGAACTCCCCTGAGAGGGTATTGATAAAGGGACCATGTAAGAAACGTTTTTAAACATCAACCTTCAGGCTTTATCTGAATCATAGAATGTCCTGAAATCATCACATTTAACTATGCCCAGTCTCAGCAGTTCAACATTTTTCCAATGATAATGTCCAGAGATAGATAACAACATTAATTTTTTAAACCTAAGAACTCAATGACAATCATTGAGGAATCTTCAAACAACTACATTTAATTCTGTCTGTCATACATCTACCCCACCATCCATGCCTTCATCACAATGACACATCTTTAATTAAGATTTGAATCTTGGACTGATCATGGAATAATTAGAATAGATTTTGCTGAAGAAGTTAGAAAATGACATTTGTTAGCATATTAATGGAATTACTGAAAAAAATGGCACGACCTTGTGACAACCACTGCACAGCGCAATTAGTGTGAGATCAAGCAAAGCGCTGGAACATTTTCATGGCTAAATTGGGCCTGATTCAAATGTCTAACCTCTGTTCCTCTTTGGTGAAGCGTCATCCCAGAGTGGGACACAATCCTGCTCACTATCCAATGCTTCTCGTTGAGGTGGCTTTAACGTGCTGTCTGTCAGTCTGTTTCCTGGAACGCCGACGATGCCCCTAGGAATGAAGAGAATGTGCTTGAGTAATATTGAACTGGATGAAAGCTACATTCAGTCTGTGGGACAGCAGACATCCCCAGGCCACTTGCTTTGTGGAATCTCAATTGCCAGGCTGAGAATCTGAGAGCAGGTCTTGTTTATCCTAGCAGTATTTAGGCCTAGTCAGCCTCAGACTGCTCATTCATGTGGGATGACTCGCTTCCATGGACCAAAATTGATATTCCAGCCCAGTCGCTGGGGCACGTTTTCAGTCAGCACACATGTTATTTGCTGCTCAACTTTAGATTGTGTTTCATTGTTAGGATTTCTGACTGGACTACTAAAACTGATTGTGGTTTCTTTGATATCTTTGATATTACCTTTTCTAGACCAGTAGATGCAGTCACAGGTCCTAAAACAAATCTAATAATACAGTATACTGACCTTTGTAAAGCTTTTGGTCTTAAAGTTTGTTATTTTGAATCTTTTCTGGGATATTGCTTTTTTATCACACAGAACTTCAGTAGTATTAAATTTCAGTGGTTGCCACAGACGTTGCTATAGCCCCGTTCACCCCGTGCTCTGCTCTCACAAATGGAGAGCTTTATTTTGGTGCATCGGTGTGACGTAACTCTCAAGACCTAATTTAAGGCAATTATCAGTTGGAATGGACTGCCTGGTTCTTTTGAAGGGCATATGATGTCAGATATTTGTTATGTGGTTTGTACTGTCATGTGCAGCCTGGTCTCTAATATCTCTGTTTCTCACATTATAACTTGTTTTATTATTGTCATGAAACATTGGAGTTATGCTCCACAAAAGGATGCAGTGAAATGTTGTGGTTGTTAAATCTTAATACTTATTCTATATTGCCAGAGCTGGCCTTCCCATTAGGAAAACAGTTTGCCTTGAGAAATAACACCCTCTACCAAAACTACTCTTGTTCGGGAGACTAGCTTTGACCTGCTTCCCTTTCTTTTATGGGTTGTCTTGGCTTTGTCTGCTATTCCCCTAGGGGTATTTAGCCTCTAGCCATCATGTTAGTCGAGCCAGGGTAGAGGAGGGTGAAAACAAAGTGCACCCTGGGAAATGCTCTGTGTCCATGGCAACAAGAGGAAACTGGAAGATGGATTTGCAGTGTGATTGAAATGAGTGTTATTTAGTGATATCTCTGCTAATGTATCTGTTGAGGGGTGCATTTGTTAGGATGTCTGATGTAGGTTTAGCTTGTGGAAACATTTCCTACTCAAGAGATTTCATTAATTTTCTATAATGATGAAATCACACTGTGAAAGGACTGCGCCCCATCATATGCCAGGTTCTGCTCAGATATTAATGTAAAGTGCTCATTGAATGGTGAAAGTACCTCTGCGTTGATTCAAATAAGACTGAAATTGGCAGCATATTACTATAATTACAGGATAATTTAGAGCTCCTAATATGAAGGAAGACAGGTTTGTGTCATTATTCAGGGATTTACATTAACGCTTGTCCGGGACAAGTCAAAATAATGGTTGGACAAGTAGAATGTACACTGCAGGATAAGTGATTTTTTATTTTTTATTTAACAAGTACAGAGATTGATCTACAGTAAATTAATTAATCTGCAATTGGTAACTTGTGATGTATTTTTTGCCAAGAAATCAGTGTGTGAGTCTGCGATTTTACCTTACGTTCTTGAACACAGGTTTGCTCTTTCAGATTATGAGATGACTAGCTAACATTAGCTAATGTGCATTTTGACTGCATAGTAATCACACAGAGCTCTGTTTACACAGTGTAAGTGCTATTTCACTGTTAATACTTCATCAAAATTAGAATATGCGTATATAAATGTTGGATTTAATGCATAGACATATCTTCGGAAGTGATATTGACAGTACATACCCAATTCCCAAAAAGTTGGGACAGTATGGTAAATACAAAAAATAACAAAAATTATAATTTGAAAATTCAATTTACCCTGAACAGTTGTGGTCAAAAGTTCTGAGAATGTCACAAATTTTGCTGCTTCAGTGTTTTTAGATCTTTTTGTCAGTAGTTACTATGGTATACTGAAGTATAATTGCAAGCATTACACGTGAATCGTGTAGATCTGCAATAAAAATATTTCTTTGAGGTCTACGTCTCATCAAAGTCATCTGCTGGTTGCCAGAACACTTTTTCTGTATCGTGACTCTACTCTGTAGATATTTTTTCCTTGTTGGGCCACCCTGTGTCAGACATGATGTGCGAGCTACCACATCTTCCTGTCTGCTCTTGTCTCGTGCTCTGTTGGATAAACTATGCAACTGCTGGGTAGACTGTCTCATGTCACAAACTCAAAATAACTTTTAGTTGCTTCAGGCAGCTAGCTACACTTCCAGGCAACGATAAACTCACTGATGGAAAGCAGTCAACTTAGGTTAGCTAGGTTTCTTGTAGCTTGCTAAGGTACAGTAGCTAGCTAAGTTAGTTAGCTAAGTTAGTGTTGCACACTTGAAAAAACTAAGTCAACTTCAGAGTAACATCATTGTTGTGCAAACTTTACAAAATCCGTAGTTCAAATAACAATTCAATGAGAAATGTTCCAGCTCTGTCTATCAAACTTATATTCTCCAACACAACCTAACAAAGCAGTGATGTCTCACTGCGTTCTCTTCCAAAATCACGTTCTATTTAAAGAGACAGTGCACAATTTTCCCCAATAGACATCTCAATAGCATGAAACATGGTTTCTTTACAATTAGTAAGCATTCAATAACATGCCACTTAATGTAAAATTATTATTCACATCATAAATTGTAATAGATTTGACTGACTTATTGTTAGTACTGCTTCATATTTGTTGTCCCACTTACATAATATTTGTAGCAGTAAGATTATACAGGTCCTTCTCAAGAAATTAGCATATTGTGATAAAGTTCATTATTTTCCATAATGTAATTATAAAAATTAAACTTTCATATATTTTAGATTCATTGCACACCAACTGAAATATTTCAGGTCATTTATTGTTTTAATACTGATGATTTTGGCATACAGCTCATGAAAACCCAAAATTCCTATCTCAAAGAATTAGCA
>JACXGM010011406.1:13422-25281 GCA_016801145.1 Umbra pygmaea | reverse complement strand
CATAGTTACACATGAATACAAATACACAAGAATTACACAGATTGTAGAGTAAGGAAGAAAGATAGAAAATACAGTCAAAATTGAAAGAGGTAGATGTAAGTAAATGTACAATTAGTGCAAAGAAATCAAGATTTAGAGGTAGATCAAATTAGTATACCGAGTAGCAGGCAAATACAATGTAAGAATTAACACTGGAATGTATTGTGCAAGTGGTAACAGTGCAAATAACAAATTGAAAGTAAAATACTGTTCAAGTCAGTATAAGGTGCTTATTGGGCAAATGGTAATGGGTCAGATAGGGAGACAGTGTACATGTGAGGGGGGGGTCATGTGAGGGGGGGGGTATTCTGTGTTCAGCAGTTTTGGTAAGTTTCTAAATAGAACAAAAATGTAAAGGTGAATCATGTTTATAACCAACCAGTGATGAATGTAATTTAAAGAAAGAGTTAAAAAGCATTTGAGGTCACTGGTTAGTTATAAATTCCTTACTTGGTCATTTAGGTGAAAATCATGAACTTCCTAAAACAAGTGAACCCAGCCGAGTAGGTATGTACTTATTATTACTCTGGTCTTCGAAATGTCCAGTAGTTGTTTTATGGTCATTGAGTTATTCAATATTAGAAAGCATTGAGGACAATGATCCAATATTACATATCTACGAGTGGCAAAAGTATGTGAACCTTTAGGATAAGCAGTTACTTTTTTGGGTGAAATTAGCATCAGGTGTGAGTGGGCTCCCGGTTTTATTTGCAGAAAGGACAAAGTTACCCGAAATATGCCTGGCAGACACTGCTGCCTCACAGGTTAATGTTTAAGAAATTCCACCCAGGTTAAAGGAACTCCACCCATTGTTCTTCAGTTGTACTGGAAATATCAAACGTGTAGACACAGTCCAGTAAAAAGAACCATAACATTACCTAACCTTAACCCTAACCCTTACCTAAATTTAACCTTAACCAAACCTTACCTAACCTTAAAGGAATGATCCAGAATAAATTAAAATTGTAATACGTAGCCTAGTATTTTCAAAATGTTACTATAGATGATTTATGTCATATAGAATGCTTTGTCTGCCAATGCATCTGAGAACAAGCGAGATAACATTTTGTCCGCTTCTGTATCTGTTTGCACTTAAAATACTACAAGGTCCAGAATTTAAAGCAAACTTAACCCATAAGCGCGTAGCTTCCAGAGCGTAAAGCCTTTGGTTCACTGATTAAACATAACGGTAAAATTGTCAATTCTCACCAAGTTAATCGAGATTTATTCAACCTACCTAGCTTGAAATGGTACAGATAGAGCAATATTCTGTGAGCCATTATTAAAAATTATATCCAAGTTTATACAAAAACACAGACAGTAATATGTGCTAATCGGTTACAACCGATGCAACACCGAGCAGTGCCCACACTCCTCCCATGACAATGCCCGGTGTCAGCTCCAGTAACTTTCAGTAATGTCCAATGCAGCATTAGCCTTTTTACCGTATCTCTAATGGTAAAATATGTTGCATTGTAGTCATGATAGTCGGTGGTTCAAGCCTGACAGTGGGTTCTCTGGCTTCCCACTAGAAAACAAAATGTCTCTCCAACTCCTTATTTAGCTATGTATTTAACAGAAGAATGCAATCTCGAATGTTCTCAACCTAACTACAAAGTTTGATACTACAATCATCTTAATTCAATGGAGGAAAAGAAAGGGTGGAGTTTTTTTAACCTGGCTGGAGTTGCTTAAACATTGACCTGCAAGGCAGTGTCTCCCAGGCATATTTCAGAGCAATGTTGTCCATTCTGCATCAGTCTGAACTTCCCAACAGGTTTCTGTGAAGTTTACCATGGCACGAAAAAGGAGATTTCTGAGGATCTCAGAAAAATAGTTGTTTATGCTCATCAGATGGGTTAAAGGTTACAAATCCATCTCTAAAGGACATGGAAGATCATTGTTACCCTTCCCAGGAGTGGTCGGCCAATAAAGATCTTTCTAAGAGCAAGGCGTGTAATAGAGAGTGAGGTCGCAAAAGAACCCAGGGTACATCTAAGCACTGAAGGCCTCTCACATAGCAAGGAGAAAGCCACTCCTTTGCACAAATTCATGTGGACAAGCCAGAAGGCCATTGGATTTTGCTTTTGTGGACCGATGAAACCAAAATATTATCCTGGTCCTAGCAGACTCTTGTACGTACATTTCATTTGTACAGAGAGTCTGGCCACTCTCCATTGACAAGCGTTAACATCCTTGAAGGCGGGTACTCTGTTGAAGTTTAAAATGATTGGATCTGCCATATCCAATCGCTAATGTTTGGTTGTGACGTACTACACTCAAACTAGCGCAGGACATCAACCTCATCGTTCTCAGCCACTCCCTCTGTTCGCATATTGGACCGGTAAACATTTTTTCGGAGAAAACCAGGGAATATGCCGCAAACCCAGACGGAGTACTGAAGGAAAATGAAGTATGTAGGCGGGCGGAGCTAGGCTACCAAAATATAACTGTTTGGTTTAAATTAGATGTGTTATGTTAAGGAAAACACTGCATTCCAGCATAACAACCTTATTCCATCTGTGAAGCATGGTGGTGGTAGTATCATGGTTTAGGCATGTTTTGCTGCATCTTGGCCAGAACAGCTTTTCATCATTGAGTTCTGAATTATAATAGTGTATTCTAATAGAAAATGTCTGTGAGCTGAATCTAAAGAGCAGCTGTGTCATGCAGCAAGGAATGGATGCAGTTATGGCTGCTCAAGGGGGTCCCACCAGATAATGAAAGCAAAGGTTTACATACTGTTGCCACTCACAGATATGTAATAATGGATACAATTTTGTATCATTTATTGAAATGGGTTCTTTATTTAAATCTTGGTGTAAAAATCTGTGGATATTTTATGTCAGAATATAGATAATTCTGTTTGATATTGCGAAGTCTTTATTTTATAACACAATATTAGTCACAATTATAAGCAAAACAAAGAAACAAGCAAAACAGCCAATTCCACCACTTCTACTCCACTGGCCATCTCTCCTGGCAGACTACAGACAGATCCATCACAGAAGACAATCTGTGTAATCAGTGGTAGAGAGAGGAGTAGTGAGGGTTGGAGTCTTGAAGAAGACAAAAACGTGTTGGCTAGCGTGCTTGGCACGAAGTGCCCCTTTTTCAACTCTATCTCTCTATTATTGTACAGGAGACAGCTAGAGAACAACACAGCAAGCATCCTGTACAATTCCTACTCGCTCTCATTCACTGTGCCCTGGGCCCAGAGACATCCTGCCTTTTTATCGTTTTATCCCAAAGATGGAAGACACCCGGGAAGAGAGAAGAAGGGGTGAGGTTGAGTGGAGGAGGATAGGGGAGCGATGAGTTTGAGATAACATAAGTCATCTAGTGGAATAACTTCACTACATGTTCACTGTAGACAGCATTGATATAGAACAAACTATGTGTGGTTGACACATTGCAAACAACACTGCCAGAATCCAGTCCTTGAGTCAATTAGTCTCCTAGATTCATACATTGTCCTCAAAACAAACACCTTCCTGGAGTCATAAACCATCCTGGAGTCCCTGGAGTCATAACCCTGGAGTCATAACCCTGGAGTCATAGTCCTGGAGTCATAGTCCTGGAGTCGTAACCCTGGAGTCGTAACCCTGGAGTCATAAACCTGGAGTCATAAACCTGGAGTCATAAACCTGGAGTCATAAACCTGGAGTCATAAACCTGGAGTCATAATCCTGGAGTCATAACCCTGGAGTCATAACCCTGGAGTCATAACCCCGGAGCCATAACCCCGGAGCCATAACCCCGGAGTCATAACCCCGGAGTCATAACCCCGGAGTCATAACCCCGGAGTCATAACCCCGGAGTCATAACCCCGGAGTCATAACCCCGGAGTCATAACCCCGGAGTCATAGTCCTGGAGTCATAGTCCTGGAGTCATAGTCCTGGAGTCATAACCCTGGAGTCATAGTCCTGGAGTCATTCACTTCCTTGGAGTCGTAGAGGTGGCCTGTCTTTCTCCTTTCTACCAATTGAAACAAAGACACCATGCTTTTCAGAAGTTCTAGTCAGGCTGAGAACCCATGTGACTCAAAGCACAGAGAGTCTTTAAAGCCTATTTTCCACTGCCGAGCCAGTCCGTGTCCATTGCGGTATGGAGAGTGTACAGGGTAGCGAGCCGTACAGGGCTCGCTCTGTGGAAGGAAATGTATAGTACCCCTACTGGATGAAGAGGAGCAGTGGGTGGGGTAACAAACTGAGAAATTCAACAGCCAATGTTCGTTGGTTTCTTTAGTTGAATTGACGTATTTCCTTGAGGAATCTAAATGAATAACAATCCTTTTAATGCACTTATACCATCATTACAGAACAATAGTAATGTGTACACTGACTGTAATAATTTTATTTCAACAGGAATTGCGGCAATCACAAGTCCGACTTGATAAATATGGTGAATTTCAGGCGTTGCTTTTATGTGTATCAAAACACTACATAGTGTAGGGAATGATTATCTAATCGGAATAATTTTTTTCATATTTTTTTCATATCAGTGAGGGTCACGAAATCTGTCAGGTTATCGACTGAATTGCCAGTCCTCCTTCCCTCTCTGTCAGAGGCAGAGCGCTACAGAAGCCCTCCTGCCTGACCTGGATGCAGGGCTCTCCCTCGGTTCAGCTACCTAATCCTTCCCACGCTGCAAGGGCTTCTGGGAAAGGACAGAGGGATGGGGCAGGGGGAGGGGTGATGACTGAAAAGCAGTGAAGCCACTGTGTCTTCGCTTGTGTGGAATGCCTTGTCATCAGGCCTGGCTGCGGGACAGAGACCCAAGGACAAAGGCCGAACCAGCTTCTTGAGGCTGATATGTAAGACAAGCAGAAGCCAATAAGTTGCATGGTTGATCCATCAGTGTGCCAGCTCAAACGTCTTGGCCTCATTGATTCCCAACATAGACAGACACGGAAGTTGGAAGTGCTGCCCCGTGTAATTATTAGAGTTCAGAGAACACCGACAGAGGCACAGCCCAGTAATGTAAAAGTACAGAATGCCGTCATGCCAATCTCTCTTATGCGAGGAAGCCAATTAAAGTGGTGCGGCGGCCATCTTCAGACGTCAGGTCTCCGTCTGCCAAAAGCTGCAATTATGTAATATCAGCAAACGGATTGTGTTAATATAATGAAAGAGAAATCATTGCTAATTTATTCAAAATGTCACAGTGTAATTAGTTTTGGTTAAAGGAGAATTCCGAGCGATTTCAAAAACGTAGCTCTGTTGTTTGCATATCAGAAGTGCTGTCCATAGCGTTAATAACTCAAACAATCTGTATTGCCAAAACCGTGTTTACCATTTTCTGCCAATAGACAACCATTACGCATTTACGGGGCAAGTTAAAAAGCGTGCTTTGAGCCACTAAACATGTTCAAAATGTCATTACTAGTCCATATCCATTTGCACTGATTCCTTATAATAAACACAGCGAATTTGAACAAATAAGTTTGTGTACATACCTTAGTTTATTTCCCATTTTCCAGTGAAGTCCACACTAGTCGATTGTTGAAGTCATACAATTCAATATCCCAAAACGTATTTTTTCCACAAAAAAAAAAACAATTTGCCATGGTTATATCCATAAAATACTTTGATCGGGTGTAAACTGGCACTTGCATTCATAGCTCCCAAGAGTTCAAGGGTTATCGCGCATGTGCAGAGGTAACTAAGCAACACTTTTGAGGAAACGGTGTCAGGTTACTTGGCCGACTTGCAACATTATTTGGACATAATCACCGCAAATAGTTATTTTTGGTGAAAAAATAAGTTTTGGAATATTGAATTGTATGACTTCGACAATCGAATAGTGTGGACTTCACTGGAAAATGGGAAATAAACGGAGGTATGTACACAACCTTATTTGTTCAAATTCGCTGTGTTTATTATAAGGAATCAGTGCAAATGGATATGGACTAGTAATGACATTTTGAACATGTTTAGTCGCTCAAAGAACGCTTTTTAACTTGCCCCGTAAATGCGTAATGGTTGTCTATTGGCAGAAAATGGTAAACACGGTTTTGGCAATACAGATTGTTTGAGTTATTAACGCTACGGACAGCACTTCTGATATGCAAACAACAGAGCTACGTTTTGAAATTGCCCGGAATTCTCCTTTAAGTGTGTGACTGAATATTCCTGCATCAGAGAGAAACAGTGGAACATTTAGTTTAGCAGCACATCCTTCCATATGACCTTCTGCATGGGCAGGACATCACTAAACATCACCCACCTCAAGAGGCTTGTGCCATATTTGACACAAACACACTCTTATCTCACCTGTTCCATTTAACCTCCTTTTGTGTGAAGAAATAGAAAGCCTACAAAGGTCACCAACTCTGGGAGCGAAACTGTGAATATTCAGAGGCTGACAGTCAGGCAACGCTACTGAAAAGAAACATGCCACACAACCTATGATGCAGTCTGCTCCAAGGGGGTTTACAGGAAACATCATTATATGGAAATTTGGCGAGACAAGCATATGTAGATCCTTGTTACCTTTGCAATGTTCTGGCATGTCTGTTTAATTCACACCATCACCACAGAGATAAACTGCCAACACAACAGTTTCTGAAGAACCACATATAGAATGACAAAGGAACAATACAGAGCATGTAACCTTCCTATTATTGTATCCCTTTGTCCAACACTTGAAATTACTTTCTTTTTCCTAGTAGTTCAATTTAGCTTCTGAAGTTGAGTATAAAATCTTCTGAAATAGAACAATTTAAAATGGGATTTGTCTATCACACCCACTACAGAAACAAAGCACCACCGTCAATGTTCTATTGGATAACAACCTGAGGGAACTGTCCTATTGGCTAAAACACAAGGGAACTGTCCTATTGGCTAACAACCTGAGGGAACTGTCCTATTGGCAAAAAAACACAAGGGAACTGTCCTATTGGCTAAAACACAAGGGAACTGTCCTATTGGCTAACAACCTGAGGGAACTGTCCTATTGGCAAAAAAACACAAGGGAACTGTCCTATTGGCTAATGACATGAGGGAACTGTCCTATTGGCTAACGACCTGAGGGAACTGTCCTATTGGCAAAAAACATGAGGGAACTGTCATATTGGCTAATGACATGAGGGAACTGTCCTATTGTCTAAAAACATGAGGCAACTGTCCTACTGGCTAATGAACGAAGGGAACTGTCGTATTGGGAAATGTCCTATTGGCTAATGAACTAACAGAGCTGTCCTATTGGCTAATGATATGAGGATGCTGTCCTATTTGCTAATGACGTGATGGAGCTGCTCTATTGGCTAATGACATGAGGGTGTTGTCCTATTGGCTAATGACATCAGGGTACTGTGCTATTGGCTAATGACATGAAGGTGCTGGAGAGAATACCATCAGGATAATGAAATATTCCTAATATAGTGCACCACGCTGACCAGTTGTTTAGTCATCGTTGTAGAAACTGGAATACACAGAAATCAAAGAACGATATGACCACAAAATGTAATTACAGGGGTTGCATGTCAGCGGCTTCTCGGTCAAAGTTCAAATTATTTTAACGTGCTTTGCTTTGCTGGGTTCAGAGCAGTTCAGGAGAGAGCAGCCGTGTCCTTCCTTCATTGGAATTAACTGGGTCCTTGTGCACAATGCAGCTCTTGTGCCTCCCGTGTGCATCAGCCATCAGGGAGCAAGTCGATCTGAGGACAGTGATCAATCAATCAATCAACAAGTTAATCTGAGGACAGTGACCGATTAGTAAAGAGACTTGGGTTCTGATGGGACTTTTCTCATTTACTTGAGCTGCGCCGGATGGACACCAGGAATGCGGAGATGTCCTGAAAGAGACAGACCTGCCCGCCTCGCTCCAGCAGGCTCTAATAAAGGCAAAAGGAATTTGAGAAGAAAAAGACTTGTGTCGTAACCCAGAGCTGAACAACACTGCTTTAATGACAGAACACAAAGAAGCTAGTAATTGGAGAGAGAGAAACGCCATTATCAGAAAGATCGATATCTACTACACCGTAGTTTATTCCCAACTCTCTAAACAACTGGACAAAGAAACTATTAAAGGACTAGTTCAGGATAAAAAAACAACCCTTTAACTGTAAATTCAGCAAGACTACACTCTTTCTGCCTGCGTAATCAAAGTTCTTGTCCAGCCAAACCCATCAGGATCGGAGTACCACCAACGGGCCACCATTTAAGCCATTGGTAGGAGCTCTTATCCAGGGTGAATTTCAGGGGCTTTCCTGCGGAAGAAGCTTTTTCGGTTACAAGTAGAACTATTTTGAACTGTCAAGAAAAATAGCACTGTGATATATCAGCACAAAGAATACAACCAAATGTAGCTAACCAGATATCTAGGATACATCTCAGGAACATCAGAAATCCCAAGCTGGGCAACACAATGTCCACCATTCAGAACAGGGACTAAAAATAGTTTACTTTCCCATGAAACAACCCTCATCCTGGGACCCACTCTGACTGTATTTCTCTCACAGATTCAGCGACATGGCAGCGAGATGAATGAGTCTGCTCGGTGCTAATGACATACGAGATGAGGAGGAGCAACCTCTGGTCTTCTTCCAGACACTGCTTCTCCCTTGTCTTCCTATTAACTGCTGATCCACAGATAAATTACAGTGTGTCAGGCCTGGTTTAACGCTGCATAGATCCAGGTGTCGGGAATCAGACACATCAACAACACATGACATCACCTCTGGTGTAGCAACTCCGGAAATTTTACACGGCCTAATTGTAGTTTCTGTGGAATATTGTAAGGGAAGTATCTGCTGGGAGAAGATAGTAAAAATAATGTGTTGAGGTGCTACACTAGGAATTGGGGGAGGGTGTTAATAACTGTCACTGTGGTTCCTTTGGAGTATGTGTATGAGGGTGTAAGTGTGTGTGTGTTCTTTGGATTGCATCTGCCAACAACCCAGTGACAGCCCAGGGTCAGTATACAGCCAGAGACAAATACACAGGAAATTCCTCTGCTCCTCGAAGACCAGGGACACTCATCTTGTCCTCTATCCGAATTAAACTCCAGTCTAGCAAAAACAGAAACATGTAATGCACGAAATCCTGCCCACTTACACACGAACACACACACAAATAGCAACAACAGTTAAATGCCACAGTTCAAAGCTGCTCCTGGTCTATTTTTGCATTTCATGTTCAGTCTTTAGTGTTAATTCTTTGAGGGCCATTTTATTCTCCTTGACAAGGGCCGTATTGCACATGGTGACATCACCACGCTGCCCAAACCTGGAGCAAGAAAATGAGAAAGCATCACAACACAATATGTTGTTATATTTTTCCAGGTCAAGCAAAGCCAGCAGTACAGCTTTAAGTCTTTCGTAGAAGAGAACTCGGTTTTATCTTCAATTATGCCAACATTGAGTAATTATTATTTTCTCCACTATAATACTGTAAATAGCACAAATTAAATGTTGTTAAAATAAATATAATAGCAGATAGGATCTTCTAGTTCCCTGCATATAAGAATGTGTTTTATTCCTGTCTTCTGAATTCACAGCAGAAATCAAATGTACAAAATATATTCAATCACTGGTGGACAGATAGTATAAATAACCGGCTAGTCCTGTAGGTCTGTCATTACGAACAAGTATGTGTGAGAAGACTTACAGTATGGTAAAATGGTGTTTAGGACCCCTAGGTTAAAATACCTTCTCTGCCTAATCCCCACAAAATGACACAGAAAAAAAGAATTCTCTGGCTCCTACTATACTAAAAATATCCTTTGATTCATCAACATGTTTTAATTAATTCAATCAAATCTTTGATCTTATTAGTTTTGGTACTTTAGAAAATTGCAGGTGTCCAAACTTTTGAACAGGACCCATAGCTTCTGAGGATTAACTGAGTTCCTTCTTGTTTTGTCATAAAAACTGTGCTGGCACCTAAGTGGTGTATATGAAGCCTTGATGTTTTTACTTCTTACAATAAAAGTCTTTGAAAGTCTCATTTGTTCCTCTTTGCTCCAGACTATTTATCCAACGTGGAAATACGGAGACCTCATTATTTTAGCTGTGTTGGGAATATGCTGTTTGAGAATGTGCAGCTTAAGGCATTTTCTCCCTGTGGATTTATTCAGAAAGTTCTGGATGGTTGGAGATGTGAAGAAATGAAGAGGAGGACGACATAGAAAGAGGAGAACCGAAGACATTAGGGGAGGGGCAGAGGGGCCGTAGAGGAGAGGAATAGAGGACATTTGCCGCAAATGCAGGTCTTCCTCTTGACACAGATTGATTATGGCTGGGCAGGTGGGGCTACAGACAGGGAGGGTGTCAGAAAGCCGGGGCTGGGGTCCCACATAGGCAGGACAAGCATGCTCCCTCTAGGGTTGAGTGGTAAACTGGTGCCGAGAAAGTACAGCGGTACCAGAATTTAAAAACCAACACTCAATTAAAAACTGTTATATAATGAATAAGTGAAATTGTTGGTAACATCAAATCCATTGGAAAATAAATGCTGTGACGTTAAACGTGCAATATGTAATTTTTGGCCACCAGGGGGCTCTCAATCAAAACAATAGCAAAAGATGTACTTGGATGACGTCGGGAGGTTGCGTGGGATCATGGGTTTTGTTATCGTCGCCAATGACAACCTTCCAATCTAGCATCTCCGGCAGAAAAAATGTTCACTGACAAAGTAATATATTGTTAAAAAAATATAACTTTATTCACGTTATGTTTGGCGGCTCCCTGGATCTTATAACAACTAGAGAAGTAAGTCACAGGTTATATGACGCCATTTATGGGCGACAAAATGAAACGTACTGTGTCTTCGGATTATATTACAAATTTCTCTGGATTTGAAAGTTAGTGGAAACATTTAGGATAATGTAAGTACACAAGTACATAAGAAATATATATAATATATGTATAGTGATGTTTGCTTTTAATGCAAAGTATGTATTTTGTCATTGTTTTGATTGATATTACATATTGTACCTTTAAGGAAGTGGGCGTGCCTATTGCCCTGTGAGATTGTGTGAGTAGATATGTGACAGAAGTGTATGGCAACGGATCGCAATTGTCCTTGTGGAAAAGCAGGGTGATCATTCCATAAAATATGGAAGTACTTTGCTTAGCCTAATGATAAAGAAGAATCACAAAACATTGCAGTGCCAGTTTGTGAAAGGTGTTTAAAAGTGTGTTTCACAAAGGGGGGTCGAGACTAAACCTCTGAATGCCTATTTCTTACAACCACCCTGATCTTTTCAGGGACTTAAAAACACGACAGGCACGATAACAGATAAACAAAAAGTGTAGATACAAATATCTTGATGGTTTAATAAGTCCACTGCAAAAGTACACATAACACATTTTAACATATTTACATAAGTCCCAGTTTAACTTCACTAACGATTTCTGACCAGTCAAATTCCTCTTTCCAGAGGTCCTCTTCACCGAAATCGTCTCAACGGGAGAACGGCAACGCCGTCGGCTTTTATTAAAAAGGTTAATCACCACAGCAGGTACAATCACATCCGCACAACCACAAATGCATGCATGTTCCCATTACATGAATAAACATAGGTTATCAGGCAATATCGGAGAAAAAAATAATAATAGTGTATTACATATACTACAGTTTTAAATAGTCAGATACCTTTAAAAAGTTAATGTTTAAAAAATAATTAAGACATGATTGGTTATGAATGATTTTCCAGTGGTATGATTTGGTATAAATGCCAAGGTACCAAAGGAAGTATCAGTCTAAATGTTAATATTGGAACTACACACACACACACACACACACACACACACACACACACACACACACACACACACACACACACACACACACACACACACACACACACACACA
>JACXGM010011405.1:0-25083 GCA_016801145.1 Umbra pygmaea | reverse complement strand
ATGGTTCATGTTAAATGTGATGTAGGGAGACAATAAATAAAGCTTGGAGCGAGAAAGAAAACAATTTCTGTATCTTTTCCTCTCTTTGTACTTTTGTACTTTTACTTTTGATACTTTTGAGTACATTTTAACACCAGATAAATACTTTTGATACTTAAGTACATTTAAGATGAGCTACTTTAAGACTTTTACTTAAGTATTTTTCTTATGGGTGACTTTTACTTTTACTAAAGTCACTTTTAAGATCGATATCTGTACTTTTACAGGGGGCGAGGCTTAGAGGTTAAGTATGGAATTCAAGTACTTTTTTACACCACTGCTGACTTGCTAGCAAAGACAGTGATGTTCAGTTTTGTTAGTAAGACCACCATGGCATGCAATGTTTCCATTCTGTGTGTGCATTTTGTATATATATAATTGAAAAATGTCCATAATATATTTTCTGTGTTGAACAACATTCATTCCAAATAATTAGTTTGATGTGCATCGTACAATCTTGATGGGTCCAATGGCAAAGCTGTCAAATCCCTATCTTATTTCCAATCCTTCAGTTGACCCAATGTCTGTTAGAGATTGTGCAATCTTAATCACTTTTGCTATTAGTAAAATATCCCAAAATATAATTTTACAACTTTGTAATTATGTCAAACAAAAGTGGAAGTTATTAAAAAGACTGCTATAAGGGAAGATTGGTTTTAATATCTAATCTAACATTAAAGTAATTCATTAAAATAGTTATGACCATTTAGTGGGTATACCCGCTAGGTTGTAAACCCTAGGGTAGGTTGTAAACCCTAGGGTATGTTGTAAACCCTAGGGTAGGTTGAGTCTAGGCCAGAGGGCAGATCTATAAAGATCAAGGTCTGATCCGGCAACTGGCATCACATCTAGGGTTGAGGACAGATTTAGTTTTAAGGACAGATTCAGGATCAATGACAGCATTTATGAGTAATAACTCAATAGTCTTGTAGGAGTAAGGACAGATGTAGGATTAAATTCAATTTTTGTGTAGAGGGGCAACATTATATACTGTACTGTAGGACTCCAAACCTAAACATGTTAATGTGTATAAGCTAAACCATATTTAACAAAGACCCTGACAGCCTTGTCCAACCAACATTGACTTTTTTCTTCAATTGAACAGCCCAAAGAAACACAAGTTGACATATCCATTAGGTGACCCCATAACTCAGTCCTGTCCGACAGGTCTCTTCCCAGGCCCCTCCCACTGAATCAAGCCAGTCTTCAGATGTGGCATCCCTCTCTAGGCTCCAATCTCCTCCAGGCTGTCCCTCGCTCATTAGACCTCTAGCTGGGGAGACAAGGCTGGCCTTGCTCCCCTGGGTTTCCCTGACACGGAGAACCATCCAGAGGGGCATATGGCAGTGGTGCACCCAAGGTCAGACTATCGGAGGTGGGTGTGCATCACCGGGCACTTCATGGATGGCTCACTGTCTCTCACCGACAGCTTGTCGTTTATCACCACTGAGGCAACAGCGTCAGGTGGGAACATGATTAATTTCACTTTACCATTTTCAGAAATAAGCCCTATAAATCATTGTAAGCCTCGCTTGTGCAAGTATTGTTGCGGCCACATGACAAATCTTTACCACATATCCCTACAGCCTGCAGGCTAACATTAGAGACACACAACAAAGAGACGCCTGCCAACTTACCGAAAGGCCTCACAGAGACGTATGTCTGCGACTAAGGATTTCACACAGGAGACTGATGGTTAATAATAAAATACACTTCTGGGATTAATAACGCGGCATGTTTTAAAGGTAGAGACATTCTGAATGAAGAAGAGAGAAGACGTTCAAATCTGATGTGTAAATAATTTAATAAACATGGACGCCACTCTTGTGCCTCCTAATTCCTCCCATATCGCTTGTTGGTGATGCACACATCCATCTCATATGCATCCTAAATGGTCCCCTATCTTGTAGGTATTGTGCACTACATTTTAATATATTTATTAAGAGAGTGCACTACATAGGGAATAGGGTATCATTTGGGAAGATTATATTTTCTGTGCTGGTGATTGGGGAAATCAAATTCAATCAATCCAAGTGTCAGGCTAGTTATTAAAGGGTTTTTGTACATTTTATTTTACAGATGTAGCTGGTGGACAGGGAATGATTTACTGTACTTTATCTTACATCTAAAAGGTTGAAGTAAAAAAGGTTGAAGTTGATGTAAGATCTAGTATTTTTAAAAGTGTATAATTGACTTTCCACGTCCCCGCAGAAATGATTCATTTTTCTCTTGAGACTTTTTCCGTTCTTCTCTCCATTCAACTTGATGCCAATCTAGTTAATTAAGTAAAGACTTTCAAATGAATCTCAGATCTTGAATGACTGAAGACACTTATCCTCGCAAAGTATCACTGGAGTTGATATATTAACAAGGCAGAACATTCTATTCTCTAAGTATCTCTTCATCTTTTAGCCTGTGTCTCAAATGTCACCCTATTTGCTCAGTCATGCATCATATTTGATGAGGACCTACAGGTTCAAGGTCAAAAGTAGTGCACTAGAGACTGTAAAGTAGGTTGCAATTTGAGATACATTAAGTGGTACAGTGTTGGAGCATTGTTCAGTTAAAGCTATCATTTATTAACTTCAAAGATTTATGCCACTGTACTCGACTTGAATATCTGGCACCCAATGGTTTAGCTTCTTTGGTTACAAGCTCATTGAGACTTGATCTAGAATATTCTTTCTTGCTAACACACGTGACAGTTTTTGTAGGCAATTATGCCATTGAAAACCTTGCAGTTCAAAAGGGAGGGTGGAAACATTTCAAGCTGCGAATCAAATAACTTCCAAAATACTTTCACTGAATGATTTCAATGAATTAATGTTCATGAAATGCTAGATTGGAGGTTTGTAAGCGTTATTATCGGATAGGAAATCCCTCCTATCATAACACACCAAATTTCTTTCTTTGAATTTTGAATAATTTCTCACTGTGTCAAAATCCATATTCTCCACCAAACAATGCAGTTTGTCACTCCCTGGTGATTTTAACAAAGGCCACACAATCAGCACCCTCCAGTTTCAGAGCCGTATGCCTACAACATCCACTCCAGCCCACATCCAAGGGAGGCCACTCGATCTGCCGAACTGTCCCCGGAAATGCAGTCCTGTTTTCCAAATGCAGCTGCTTGAAATGAGAACTTCAATTTATATTTATTGCATGGGTCGGAAGGGGAAAGGAGAGAAATGGGTAGGATGAGATATAAAGGATATTTTTACTCTCACAAAACATCAGAACATTTCCAATTTCCCAGAACTACAGCCCTTTCACAGCTCACTTGTAACATTTCTGAGGATCCAGATTGCCTGCCTAAATACTTGTGCAGGATTTTTCTATTTGATATTTATATTCTTATTGAAGTGTTCATGATCCTGACGTTTTAATTGGCTGTAATAAATAAGTCATTTCTTCTCTTCCTCAACAGATGTGCACAGAGGCACTGTGACGTATCGTCCCTGCTGTGCAGGTGTAGCGCATGCAGTCAGTTTTTTATCGCGTGTATGCATTTGCCCCTCAATTTTGTGTGTGTATTTGCACTTGTTTCTCTGTGTGTGTACCACTTGTGTCAGTGTTTGTGTGTGTTGATGTGGAAAGCCAGTCTCATATTAGTGTCCTCTGCTCCTAGAGCCATTTACCAGCTGTTAACAGTACACATCCAACAATTGCACAAAGCGTGACTAACTAACAGAGAAGTTCCTGTATTGTGAACTGTTTAACAAAAGCATTTACATATCAGGACCCAGTGTTCCTCTGAATAAAATTATGCAATTATTTGTGAGAAAAAATAATGATTTTCTCAGAAAAATTAAATAGGTGCTGCTACTGCATTGTGAAGTGTGCACTGAACATTCATCTTAAATTCTAATTCCCTCATTATTTTACTAGAACCAATTTTTATTTGAGCCAATTTTGTAGTTCGAATGCATTAAATAATTGTTTGTACATTCATTGTGTGAACTTTCATCTCCTCACTAGGGTCTTGAGCTGACTGCAGTTAACTTTTACTGCTAAACTTCAGTAGGCAGATGCTTACTGTACATTTGATGGAGCGTTACTGGCATGCAGGAGAAAAGTCTGTTCTTCACAAATAAACCCTGGACTCGACAGTATGGCTTTGTGTGGGCAAACAGTGTGCTGTCAACGCTGTGGAGTGTCCCATGGTGTAGCAGGGTTACGGTGTGGTGAGGCATAAAATTCAAACAATTAACACAATTGTATTCTATATGATGGAAATCTGAATGCATGTAGGAACCATGATGACATCATCAGACCTGTTGTCATGCATTTATCCTCCAGGATCACCTTGTGTTTCAGTATGTTAAAGCACTGCTCCAATATGAGGGTTCAACATGGCTAAGATCCTGCTTCCAAGCAAAACTATGTCAAGGTGAAGGAGTTCGATCCTGGTCTCTGCATTTTCCGACTATCCCCGGAGCCCCAGGATGGGGCGACGCAAATGAATACAGTAGGGGGTTAAAAAAGTCAGCATAATGTACCTTGTCACATTGCTCTCCAGCAGAGTTGGAGACTCAAGTCACTGACTTGACATGAGGTCACACTTAAGTCACCAACAAATTGACTTGTGACTTGACTTGCGACCTGATCAAAACACTGGTGACTTGACATGGATTTTAGTCATTGGACTAGTGCCTTAGACAGTAAATCTAAAAAAGCTAAAACCAAGGAAAAAATCAGCCTTCATGCCCTGTTCTGTACAAGCTCTGAGCCTGACAGCTGAGGTGATTAAAGTTGAATGACACCTAGGTGATGTTATCGACAGTTCTCCTCAGAAAAGTGAGCGGGAAGTGAACAGCCAAACTAGCAATTGGAAGTGCACCTCTTCCATTTGTAATAACTTTTGGTTATGAAGATTTTAAAATTGAAGGGGGCAGAGATGTAGCTACCACGTCCTCAAACTTATTGCGCCATTTGAAGGATCACTGAAAGAGGATAGTCAGACTTAGTCAACAGGTACAGATGTCTCTCATCTATTTTTGAGGCAATCCTACCGCGTCAGACTGCTACAGTATACTAGACTGCCAGTTACATGATTTGATCACAATGTTTAGATAGCCTATTACTATATTCAAACAGACAACACATTTTTAGGGGTCCAGGCACATATTGCAAAAACCCTATTGAAATTGTTAGAATTACTATTATTCTGCTGGAATCGTGCAGACCAAACCGTAAGGGCTACAGACTTGAAACTTGACCAGATAGTAGAAAAAATATTGAGAGGTTGAGAGATTATGACCCCGATTGGCCTATAGGTGGCGCTACAGCAACCAAAACCGTGAAAATGCTCATTACTCCTAGACCGTTTGTCGTAGACTCAAGTGTTTCATATCCGGCTATTTTGAATTTTGTCAAAAAATCTACTATTGCGAAATTGTCCTAGTTTTTTTGCCTGATCGGAACCAAACCAGTGCAGAAATGTTCTATGTTCTAAATGAGTCTGAATATCACTAATTATTGAAGAAAAGTAGAAATTTCCATTCATGTTTGTTAACGAGTGCAAAACGATAGTTGTGGGAAAAGCCTATTTTACTAAAATGTCAACAAACACGGTAGACATATGTAGAAGTTCAATCTGAAGTCACAGTAAATAAAATGTTGTGTTAAACACCTACTTTTGCGAAATAGTCCTACATTTTTCACCCGATCGGAGCCAATCCAGTGCAGTACAATTTCTGGACTCTCTAGATCAATAATTATCAAAAAGTTTAACTTTACCCTTTGGGTAGCTATAACAGGATCATTTAGAAAATGGGTATGGCAAAATACACTTAAAAGCATATAAATCCTAAACAAAAACTCAGAACTTTTGGTGACCATACCTGTATGTGACATAACATTCTACACAAGCATGCAAAATTGTATGGAGATCTGACCATAGGTGGCACTACAACTGTTAAAAACCTTTGAAAACCAAATATTTCCTTAGTAAATTGCCTTATGTGCTTAAAGGCCTTAAATGCTTGAACCCTGATAAATGCTGCTCACAGCTTTAATTTTTGATATTATTGTATTGAAAGAGACATCACTTTTTGAAGAGAAGCTCACCAAAAATTGGTTTTAAAGATATTACCTGCATTCTAAGTAAATAAACAAACATGTGTACTCTGTGTTACACAAACTATTTCAGATCTTTTCTGCACTATGTCTAGAGGCTGCATAGCCTAAAGGCCCTGACACTCCAAGCTGACCTGTTGGCTGTCTGTACTAGTCGGGCCGACGGTGACCGACCGTTGCTCTAGTCTGGCCGATGTGTCCTTCAACATTGCCATGTGTTGGGCTTCGTCTGCCTTTTTTTTGAGGTGCCTTATGCCCATTCAACATGTTGAAATAGACGAAAGTGATGAGAGCAGTAAACGACTACAGACCCAAGAGTGCTCACCCATGGATGTAAATAAAAGGGACACAGACAGACTGCATTACCTTCTTATGCTTTATGCTATTCTTCGCTAGGGCACATCAAATGTGTAATGTTTATTTTTTTTAAATTGGCATGCATGTGCTAATAACTACGATTTGTATCTATGTATTGGAGTAATACCGTATAATGTTGATGCTACAGATGTTGCTACCACTGTGTATTTAATAAGAGGGACATGTCATACTGTTTACTTTCCTTACTGTCTCCTTGTACTAACGCTTATAGTCTAAATGCAGCACTTCTGTGGAATTGCTACTTTTTTTTGTTGACCAGTCTCTAAAATTTGATAGACACATTTCATCTATAATCAGCTCTAGTTTCTTCCAACTTCGATTACTATCTAAAATTAGACCCTTTCTCAATCCAACAAATCTAGAAATGGCTGTTCATGCATTTATCACATCGGCTAGATTACTGCAGTTCTTTATATTGTGGTATATCAAGTGACCAAATCACCCGTCTCCAATTAGTACAAAATGCGGCGGCTATACTCATCCACAAATGTCGGAAATATGACCATATCTCTCCGATTCTCTAATCTTTACACTGGCTGCCAATTCGACAGAGAATAGATTTGAAAATTTTACTCCTTGTTTATCCTCGGTTATCTCATCTCTAAATAACTTAGCCCCGGTCTACCTCTCTGAACTGGTCCATCCTTACACTTCGTCCCAAAGCTTAAGGTGTCTTGATCAGGTGTTGTTCGTAGTCCCTCGCGCTAGACTTAGCGTAGAGGTGAGCGTGCATTTGCAGTAGCAGGACCTTGACTCTGGAACTCCATGCCCTTACAGATAAGAACGGCCCCTACCTTGTCTGTCTTCAAGTCCTTATTAAAAACCCACCTGTTCACACTAGCATACTAACCTCCATTTCTGGCTTTTCCTTACCGTTCTATTTTTAGCCTACATTTTATACTGCATTTATTCTTTTATTTGTGTTACTCTGTGTTGTGAGACAGGTGTTTTATTACTTTCTTTTTTTAGATATAATACTTCTGTAAAGCATTTTGGTCAACCTAGTGGCTGTTGTAAACGTGCTATACAAATAAAATGAACTTGAACTTGAACTTCTTGGTAATTTAACATCTCAATAAGTTGAATAGCAGTAAAATACTGTTTGTTGTCACAGCCTATATATATTAATTCGACATGGGCACAATGCTTCAATGTGCTGCTTTTGTTTTTCAGAAAAAGAGCTGAAGAAGAGGTAGGAATCATGTGTATGTTTGATGTTAACTGTTTTCTAATTTTAAATTGACAGTAAAAATACTTATTTTGATGAGTCATTATAGCACTTCTTTGGCACTTCTTTGGAGTAAGCACCTGACGAGATTGAACAAAATGTATTTTTGTATTTCAGACTACAGCCTATTTATTTGCAAATAAGTGTGCATGACATACAAGATATTGGAGAACAGCACAGGCGTAAACATTTGCAAAATTTTGCCCCACTGGAAAGGCACAAGAATTAAAGTAGTGACATAGTTCATCTCTGTGCTGTTTGGCCCGTGCTGTCGAAATTGATTGTTTGTGGCAGGGAGGCCTGCCGAAGACCATGTTGTTCTCTCCATCTTCCTGGGATAATATTGTGATCCGATCATTCCTGATCAGCGATTCCCGCCATGTAGAGGTCACAGTTCTCTTTACTCAGGAAGTTGTGCAGAGCACAACTAGCCAAAACAATGTTCTCTACTATAGCAGTGTCTTGAACATTGATGGTGGCTAAACACGTACACAACCGGTAGCTAGGATGTCAAAAGCATTCTGCCACTCTTCCACTATCTCCAGGTACTGGAATACAAGAAAATACAATGTAAACCCGGAATACAAGCTCATTCAAGTAAGAAACTTAATTATATAATTATATCGGCCAGTGACTGCAAAATCAGTAAAAATATACATTATACAACACTGCAACTACAACAATGATAATGTATAATGGCAAATGTCTACAGATAGCACTGTATAATACAGACTTCACTGTAACGCTGCTGAAAAATAAAAAAGTCCACACATTCCTTTTGTCTTTCAAAACATGGTAGATTTCTTCACATGTTTCTGGAACAAATTCAAAGATTGTTGATAACCCGACTCAGAGCTGATAAGAAAGGCTCCTGAAGTTTCACCTGTTAAACAATAAGAACATAAATTCATTATTTATGGCTGACCAGCTTCCGGAAGCATTGTAAGGGATGTGTATGTGTGTTAATCACTCTGATTTTAGTTGTGAGGCCTATGTCTTGTTGTTGTGTACTGATATGGACCTGTGTGTCTGGAATAAAGTTGAATTGAATTGATTGATTCATTAACACACTCATGGTAATTCATCACTGAAAAAACATAGCATACAGATCAAAATAAAGTGCTGTAAAATAGCTATCGTTAGCTTGCTTACCTGTAGCCAAGAAGCGCAGTGTTATCATCAAACTATCCCCAAATGGAGATACAGTCCTGGTAGGTTATGTTTTCCCATCTTATAATTGGAGTGAGAAGTTGCTTCAGTGTGTGGAACTAAGTGGGAAAGAGCAGAGCAAAATTTCTTTCAACTTAAGCTCACAAACACAGGTATGGAAATGCCACTTGAGTCTGCCACTGTAGAATGATTTGACCATGATTTCTTATTTCGTATTTGTCGCCTCAGCTTCTTCTTTTGCTCTTTGACCAATGAAAGGCCCATGGGCTCCCAATGCCAGTACCATTTGCAAGTCTTCATCAGACATTGTTCCCAATGAGTGTGATCAAAATTATGACCAGTAAGAAAATTGTCTTCCCCAATATCACAAAAAGGATTCATATATCCGCGATATATATTGCTGCCGAGCTTCTAGTGTCCCCTTTTTTGATCGAAGAGTACAGATTACCTCTGCCTGCTGGTATGGAGAGATTTTTTCTTCCTACACATGCGCACAACATAGGTGGTGCTTGGCCATCGTGGATTTCAAGTGTTCCATAGCTATTTTTTGGCCAAAGACAAAGGTGCCGTGGGCGAACTTGGGCCAACGCCACTCAATACTGCTGTAATAGGTGACCTGCCTCCTAGATCTAGGCATTTGACAGAGCTGCTTACATTTCAGGACACGTAAATAATCACTAAATTCATTTCTGTGGATTTATTTTACAGAAAAGTATTCCTCAACATGTAAAGTTCCTGGCAAGAAATCCACTGATTTGTTTGCTGTCCCGCGGTCCTTTGTTTATCATGTTTTCCACAGATTTGATAACACAGCAGCCTGGTGTTGTTGCCAAGGAGCCCTCAAACTCATTTGGAAACAGTTTTCAACTGTTGCTCGACACTGCAATTCTTCCTCCTAGTGACGGTCTATCAGTGCAAGCTCCACCTGGACTTGACACACCTGGATCCGAAAATTTTGTCACAGATGCCAGGGACATCACTTGCCTTAGACCTACATCTGGGGCTGGACAGAAACAGTCTGTATGAATATAGACTTCCATTTAATCCCATCCCATCACTTTGCTGAGTTCACCGTCATCACATACATTTTCTTTAAATCCCACCTGCTGAACTAAATTACATTTATGTCAGCATCTTATACATATAGCATCTTGTGTGTTTATGTATTTTGTTTAGTTATTGACTCTCACTTTTCCCCAGTGTGTAATACATTCTTTGAAATGTTATTACTCTATTTAATACTCTATTGCTGTAGTTGTGTTATGGCATGTTTTGGTTTTATATTTATGTTTTAGGTCTGTTGGTGCCCTCTAGGGGTTTCATCTTGTATGTTCAGTAGTTCTAGATCTTCCAGGCATTCTATTCATTGTACTTAAGTCTGAGTGGACATCCATGACATGTGGAGTCCCACAAGGCTCAATTCTCACGCCACTCCCATTCAACCTGTATATGCTCCCACTGAGCCAAATAATGAGAAAGAAACAAATTGTTTACAATAGCTATGCAGACGACACCCAGCTCTACTTAGCCCTATCGCCTAATGACTACAGCCCCATTGCCGCCGTATGCCAATGCATTGATGAAATCAACAGTTGGATGTGCCAAAACTTTCTTCAGTTAACAAAGAGATAACTGAAGTCATTGCATTTGGAAACAAAGATTAAGTTATCAAGGTGAACGCATACCTTGATGCTAGGGGTCAAACAACTAAAGATCAATTCAGGAATCTTGGTGTGATTCTGGAGTCGGAACTTAGTTTCAGTAGTCATATTATAACAATAACTAAATCAGCATTTTATGATCTTAAAAATATCTCAAGAATTAGATGCTTTGTTTCCAGAAATGACTTAGCGAAACGTGTTCATGTTTTCATCACCAGCAGGGTGGATTATTGTAATGGCCTCCTCACTGGTCTTCCCAAAAAGACCATAAGACAGCTAGAGCTCATACAGAACGCTGCTGCCAGGATTCTAAGCAGAACCAGAAAATATGAACATATCACACCAGTCCTCAGGTCTCTACACTGGCTCCCAGTCACATTTAGGATAGACTTTAAAGTATTATTACTGGTATATAAATCACTCAATGGCCTAGGACCTCAATACATTGCAGATATGGTCATTGAATATAAACCCAACAGACCACTCAGATCATTAGGATTACATCAGCTAGAGATACCAAGGATTCACTCAAAACGCGGAGAATCTGCTTTTAGCTACTATGCCAGCCACAGCTGGAACCAGCTCCCAGAAGAAATAAGATGTGCTCCAACAGTAGTCACATTTAAATCCAGACTCAAAACACATCTGTTTAGCTACACATTTACTGAATGAACACTGTGCGAAGTCCGAACTGATTGCACTATATTTTATAGGGTTTGTTCATTGTCTTTTATTTCTTAAACTGTACTATTTTTTCGAATTGTTTTTTTTTCATTTTAATTGCTTTAATTTTATCTTTAATCTGTTAAAATTTTTTATGTTTTCCTGTTCATGTAAAGCACCTTGAATTGCCATTGTGCATGAAATGTGCTATATAAATAAATTTGCCTTGCCTACTTCTATGTCTGTGTAGTGTCTTCATTATTGTCTCAGTAAAGTTCGACGGAGATCACTCTACATGTCGTCCTTTCTGTCAACAATTGGACTATTTCTTCAGTGAGCTCTCTCTCTGAGAGGGACAAGGTGGTAACTACTATGACAGTCCTGTCAGGCCAGGTCCTGGATTCTGCCCAGGATAAGAGTCTGCTTCTGGATAATTTAAAGAGCTTCATCAGACTGCTTCAGGACATATATTACGTACCACCAGAGGTGGCTCCGCTACTATTAGAGGTCGATACGCTACCACCAGAGGTCGCTACTGGTCTCCAAGGTCCCTCCAGCCTCCACAAGTTGTCTATGTCTATGGCTACAGCTCCTCCGCCTGTATCTCCGGCTGCAGCTCCTCTGCCAGTGTCTCCAGCTGTAGCTCCTCTGCCAGTGTCTCCAGCTGTAGCTCATCTGCCAGTGTCTCCAGCTGTAGCTCCTCTGCCAGTGTCTCCAGCTGTAGCTCCTCTGCCAGTGTCTCCAGTTGTAGCTCCTCTGCCTGTATCTCTGGCTGCAGCTCCTCTGCCAGTGTCTCCATCTGTAGCTCCTTTGCCAGTGTCTCCAGCTGTAGCTCCTCCGCCTGTATCTCCGGCTGCAGCTTCTTTGCCAGTGTCTCCGGCTGCAGCTCCTTTGCCAATGTCTCCAGCTGCAGCTCCTCTGCCAGTGTCTCCAGCTGAAGCTCCTCTGCCAGTGTCTCCAGCTGAAGCTCCTCTGCCAGTATCTCCAGCTGAAGCTCCTCTGCCAGTGTCTCCAGCTGCAGCTCCTCTGCCAGTGTCTCCAGCTGCAGCTCCTCTGCCAGTGTCTCCAGCTGTAGCTCCTCTGCCAGTGTCCCCTGCTGCCTGACCACCCTCAGTATCTTCGGCTGCAGCTCCTCCACCAGTGACCCCTGCTGCCTGGCCGCCCCCAGTGTCCCCTGCTGTCTAGCCACCCCCAGTGTCCCCTACTGCCTTGTCACCCCCAGTGCCCCCTGCTACCTGGCCTCCGCCTGTGGTCCGGGTTGCCAAATCATTGCCAGTGCCTGCCCCTCCTCCGCTTCGGTTTTGACATGTCGGGAGCTGCTCCTTGGAGGGGGGGTAGTGTCATGATTTCCCTTGTGTGTTGGTGTATTGTATATAGTTATTATTTCCTTAGTTTTCCCCATTGTGTAAGACATTATTTGAAAGGTTATTATTGTATGTATTACTTCATTCTGTAGTTGTGTGATGGCATGTTTTGGTTTTGTATTTCGGTTTTAGGTCAGTTGGTGCGGTGCCCTCTAGGTGTTTCATGTTGAATGGTTAGTAGTTCTAGTTGTAGATCTTCTGTGTATTGTCTTCATTATTGTCTACAGCTGTTGTCATGGTCTTTGTCAGTCAATGTTCCCCTGTCACCTGGATGTGCCTTTCATGGATATTTACTTGATGCAAGTCTCTCACTATGTCTTTATCTTCATTTAATATGCAGTAAGACTTACATATGCCTTACTCTGTTCTTGGTTAACACATGTTTTGAGTAGGCCTTTGAGCAGTTGTACAGTCTTTTGTTATTTTCTAGTTTCAAGTTTCAGTATTTTCATTTAAGTCGTTCTTTCTTTTATTACACTGCTTTTTTCAATAAACACTATTCTCATCAAGAAAACGCACTTGCCTCCTGCCTTCAACTACCTACCCATCATGACAGAAAATCAGTCATGGTGGAAGCATATTTGTGTAGTGCGTATCTTAGATGTATATGTGTGCAGGTCAAGGATGCAGTCAATTGTTTTTGTTTTACATTTTACATTTGAATCATTTAGCAGATGCTCTTATCCAGAGTGACGTATAGTGAGTGCAGACATTTAGGGGAAACTTAATGAAACATCCAAAACTCATTAGTAAGAGCTTTCAATATTTGAGACATTGAACAGGCAACAAAACAGTGCTAGCGAAGGAGCATACAAATAAATATAAAACATTTTAGGCAACAGAGGTGGTGGAATTCAACTAAGTTAAGTACTAATTGAAGTTTGAAGTTTTCAGATGTTTCTTAAAGATAGCTACAGACTGATGTTCTAGCCTCCAGTGGAAGCTGGTTACACTATTGAGGAGCCAGGACAGATGGGTTTTAACTGCTTAGATTGTGTTTTGACTTGTGATGGGATGGTATGGAGCCCAGCGGTAACAAATCAAAGAGCTGTGTATGGATGTAGGTTTTGAGCATTGTTGAAGATGGGGAGAGGGCGCTCCGTTTATTGCTCCATAAGCAAGAACCATGGCCTTTTAGCATACTCTCGTGGAGTATCCCCAGCCAGTTCTTAGATTAGAACTACCCCTGAGCTAACACACCTGATTCAACTGGTCTACTAATTAAGTCCTCGATTAGTGAATCTGGTGTACTAGTTCAGGGCTACAGTTAAACTGTTCCACGTTCTGGGGTACTCGAGGAGAGGGTTGGGAACCATTGTTATAGAGCATGAACCTGCAGGAACGAATCACAGCCTTCATGAGGATAACATTCAGGGTCATGCCAAGAATCTTTGCACTCTGGGATGGCGACACTGTGCAGTTATCAACAGTGATAGACTTGTCCTGGAGCAAAGATTTTATATTTTAATATTTATTCATTTTAGAGTTTTGTTAGGCATTCTGTATAGTATTCAGACTTGATTTAAAGTTTTTATTTTGCGTCCTAAAAGTGTTATTTTCCTTGTAGTAGTGTTATGGACAGAAAGTAGTCTATGTGGTCATTTTGGTTGTTTAGTTATATTATGAATAAATCTTGGAATTTGGAGTGAAAAATAAGCACAATTGGTGCAGTGCATTTAAGGAAGAATGGGAACCAATGTTTACTGTACAGCAGAATCAAATCAGAACACATTATCTGACAGAAAGACAGATGAATAAGCTAATGAAGTCAAGTCACATTTGGCATGTTTATATTATACTGTAGAACTGAAAAACCAATTATTGGTTGACAGCTCGGTGCGCTGGTTAACGCTGACATATTCGTATTTGGTGACTGTCTAACCTTAACTGTCCTTACCTGAAATTGTTTTTATGATATAATTTTGTTTTTCAGATCAACTTTTAAGGTCCTAGTAGTTGTTGGTTTTTGTTTCAAACTACCTGTTATTCTCTGACACAGCAATATATTTTTCCTTCTCAATAATGAACCAAACATGTCTCTTTTATATTTTCTGACCAACATGTGCCTTATGTTTGCTGCTGCACAAGTTCATGTTTGTGTTTCATCACAGAGATAATGGACACCATAACCAGGTCTTTATGCCTAGTAAATTGTAGGTGTTGTTTAAGCACCTTAGGACTGCTTAAGCCTATCGAAATAAAATGTCCTCATTCTGGGCATAATCGGGTGAGTCTTTATTAACCCTATCCATTTGTCTTTTTCTCTGTTTCTGTTCATGCTTCACACTCACTTTGGACAGAGAGAAAACATCTCTAGAGTTTATAGAGAATGGTCAAAAAAAGGGAAAATATCCAGTGAGTGTGAAAATGCCTTGTTGATGGCAGATGTCAGAGGACAGACTGGTTCGAGGTGATAGAAATGCAAAAGTAACTAAAATAACCGTTTGTTACAACCAATATATGCAGAAGAGCATCTCTGAACATACAACATGTCGAATCTTGAAGCAGATGGGCTACAACAGCAGCAGAAGACCACACTGGGTGCTACTCCTGTTAGCTAAGAACAGAAAACTGGTCTGATGAGTCTCGATTTCTGCTGCAAGATTCAGATGGTAGGGTCAGAATATGGCATAAACAACATAAAAGCGTGGATCCATTCTGCCTTGTATCAATGTGGGCGCAGTTGGCTCAGTGGGCGGGGAGTCAGACTTGTAGTCAGAAGGTTGCCAGTTCGATTCCCGACTGAGCCAAATGTCGTTGTGTCCTTGGGCAAGACACTTTACCCTAATTGCTCCCAGGTCGTTGCTGTAAATAAGAAATTGTTCTTAGTCAACTCACCTGGTTAAATAAAGGTTAAAATAAAAAATTAAAATTAAGTGTTTCAGTCTGGTGGTGGTGTAATGTTGTGAGGGATATTTTCTTGGCACACTTTGAGCCCCTTACTACCAATTGAATATACTGTAGTTTAAATACCTACCTGAGTTTTGTTGCTGACTATGTCCATTCCTTAATGACCAGTGTACCCATCTTCTAATTTCTACTTCCAGCAGGATAACGTGTCACAAAGCTCACATCACCTCAAGCTGGTTTCTTGAACATGACTCTTCTCAAATGGCCTCCACATTCACCAGATGTCAATCCAATAGAGCACCTTTGAGATGAGGTGGAACGGAAGTGTGGCATCATGGATGTGCAGCCGACAAATCTGCAGCAACTGCGTGAAACAATAATGTCAATATGAACCAAAACCCTGAGGAATTTTTCCAGCACCTTGTTGAACCTATGCCACAATGAGTTAAGGCAGTTCTGAAGGCAAAAGGGGGTCCAACCTGGCACTAGCAAGATGTACCTAATGAAGTGCCCGGTGAGTGTATAACTCCTCTGCTTCCCTCTGTTTCTGTTCTCCATTGTTTCGTGTACTTGTTATTGCACTGCGTGACAACATTATTTATTTAAACCATTTACTGATTCTGCGACTCTGGCTATAGTGGTTACACTGCCCAGGCAGTGGCTCGAAGGGTGTATCACATCCTCAGTGTCAGCCTCTGATAAATTCTCTGTTTTGAGCTAGTGATTACCTATTATATTGAAAATATAAAAGAAACTGCATGACAGTGAAAATGCATTCTTCGTAATGCTTGCTCACAGATTTGACTGAGTGACCTTTCGGTTAATGGTTATATACTCTTACCGTCAGGCTTCATGCCAGTCAAAATTATTAAAACTATTTATCTTCGGAAAAGCACAACGATGTTATCCAAAAGCATCCACTCAGAATCTGCTAATTCCTTCACAGGCTAATTAAGTCGCTTAAGTTTGAACCGACGGACCGTCAGTGCCCAGCTCACACCAGGGAGGCAGCTTTGTTCCCTTACAAATGTAATCAACTTTCACCTGGTGCTAAAAAGGCCGTCAACGGGCGCCTGGGCCAGATAAAACGAGTTCCCTCATTAATAAGGCCAGAGTGGCCTTCACCCGACCCCCCTAGAAATAGGAACTAGCTCTAAATGCGACATCTTTCTTTCTCTAATGTCTTTGCCTCAGGTTCTTACACTGATAGCTAGTTAGCTTTAGCATAATACACCAATTCTGCTGAAAATACATGCCTTGAAATGGGGAAGGTACAGGGATCAGCTCTATTTCAATACAGGGAATTAAAAACAATTAATCAAATTCCAGTTAAAATTTTTAAGATTCCTTGATTAATCTCGTTTAAGGAAACTGAACTCTGAAAACCTCTTAAATGGCCTGGAATTGAAATGGGTCATAACCTTGCAACAGTTCTAATCAATATTGCCAGGAGTTCAATGTGTGTCTACTTATATAACACTTATAACAGCCTAGAAATTATTCTCTTTGATCAAATAACCTTTACCTACGTAAATCAATGCTCTCTGTTAGACCTCCATACAAAAATATCTGCTAATGTCCCAGGGACAGATTTTGGGGTACTACCGTACTCTTTAATCCTCTTCCCCTCTGTGGTGATACCGTAGCTCCTAGTAGTGATACTCTCTGGTGATACCGTAGCTCCTAGTAGTGATACTCTGTGGTGATACCGTAGCTCCTAGTAGTGATACTCTCTGGTGATACCGTAGCTCCTAGTAGTGATACTCTGTGGTGATACCGTAGCTCCTAGTAGTGATACTCTGTGGTGATACCGTAGCTCCTAGTAGTGATACTCTGTGGTGATACCGTAGCTCCTAGTAGTGATACTCTGTAGTGATACCGTAGCTCCTAGTAGTGATACTCTGTGGTGATACCGTAGCTCCTAGTAGTGATACTCTGTAGTGATACCGTAGCTCCTAGTAGTGATACTCTGTGGTGATACCGTAGCTCCTAGTAGTGACACCCAAACATGGGCTTTTTGATACATCGTATAAATAAAGTGTGCACATACCACCATCTGACAGGTGCAGGACAAATGAGAAATACTAAGGTAAAAAGTGGATAATATCTGCAACACTGTTAATTTGTTCCCATATTTAATAAATAGTACATAAGCTATTTGGCTGAAGAAGACCCAGCAGGGTAGAAACATTGCTTTTGTACTATTTATTAAATATGGGAGAAAAATAACAGTGTTGCGGACATTATACACTTTTTACCTGTTTGATATAAGTCCTGGCACATGAGTCAGAAGCCTGAAAAACATTCTTCATTTTGCTTAAATGTTAAAAATATAATCATACAGAGCATAATTTATTATATTATTTCACTAAATTCTCTAATTAAATGTTTAGCTATATTTTATTCTACTTCTATTGTATCAGTTTATTTCTGAATTGACTAGAATTGATAATGGAATTGGCCTCAAACCTGTTGCACATCTGTCTGTGTGTGTGTGTGTGTGTGTGTGTGTGTGCGTGTGTGTGTGGGTGGATTACAAGAATTATGGGCAGGACCGTGGGTAGGCAGTGGGCCAAACAGTGGTGGGGTGGGTTGTGACAGGGTGTCCAATAAAAATGCATGCCCACGTGTTGTTTACACAACGACCTCATCCAGCGACTGCCTCACTCTGCCCACTTACAAACACCTTGGACAAATGGACCTGCTTCATCAGCCGGCAGGGGAAAACAGCCAGCCAGACAGAGACAGGGGAAGAGAGAGAGAGAGAAATATGATGAGAGAGAAGAGAGTTCAAGAGAGAGGGGACAGAGAGATACAGAATTAAGAGAGAGAGAGAGAAAGACAGAGAAGAAGGCAGGGAGAGAGAAAGACGGAGATTGACAGATCCTACCCATTGTCGGTCCATCTCTCTTTCAGATTATTGGGCAGCCGGACAGCCAGGTAGGCTGACAGACAAAGAGAGATCCCCAGCCCTGCTCCCCATCGGTCAACCAGCCTAGTCGGTAAGCCGTCTGCTTATTAATTTAGGATCATTTGCGGCTACCTCCGGGGAGAGATAAATGCCAGTTGCAGAGACAGGCCAGTGATAGAGCCATAAAAAGCATTAAAGGAGCCCGTTTGTCAGCCAGTCCTATCACCAAGTCCTGATTACGGTTGTGGACTGCTGTGGACGCCAAAGGCTCACTGTGTGTTCAGAGCATTCTGTGTGAAGAGACAAGGAGTGATACGGGTGTGTGTCAGTGGGGGGGTGTTGTGTGTGTGTGTGTGTCAGATTTTACTGCTCCCAGTCTTCTCTTCTATTGCTTAGCATCAGGGTTACTGTCAAACATTAAAATGACTAATAGCTACAAGAGAACGTATGGCTTGTGTGCTTGGATTTGACTCTGTGTGCTATATGTTTTTTGATACCTGAAATATAACTGTCCTTTACCTGAAATAGCTGTCATATTATCCTTGTAATGCTGAAACTATTCTCTTGTTTGACCAGGAAATGACAGGGAATGCGCTAGGTAACTATATGCCCAACCATATTGGGTGAAGCAGTGAAATCAAATGTTCTTGAACATCTACCTGCCTATCAAGAAACAACAGGGTCATCCTAATTGATGGAAGCATTTGATCTACAATTAGATCTACTGATCTGCTGAAGTTCCCTCTGGGAAATATAAAGTTATTTTTCCAAAATGATGTCTGCTATATCATTTTCATCTCCTGTTCTGCCACTATATTGCTCCTTAATAAACAGGAGTTCTGAGCATAGTGTTGACAGCTGCTTACTTTTACTGTCCTTTAATTAGTTTTTGCGTCAATCATTGACAACTCTTCGTAATGATATTGTCATGATTTTTTGTTCTTGCCCTAGATAGAAAATCAGTATAGCAAACAGCACTGACAATAACAAGAATAAACGTGTTGGTGAAGTTGCCTGTCTGACCTCTGCTTTACCCTCGCATTGGCATGATGCATTTATTAACATGGGATTTCCACCAACGCAGGGATGCTTTGAGACACCCACACTTTCCTAATTGATCAGAATGCATCTCTCATCTTCTCTGAATGCTCTTATAGCACACATCTCTCTTCTTCAAGCATCAAAATAAAAGTTTCATGTATATTTTGGGAAATAAACAACTCCAAAAAAGAAAGAAAAACTGGGTGAGGGGAGACAAGTCCTGGGCAAGGGGAGACAAGATGAGGACCAAGCGCAAACATCGGTCATGAAACA
Organism: Umbra pygmaea; assembly: GCA_016801145.1. Taxonomy (NCBI): domain Eukaryota; kingdom Metazoa; phylum Chordata; class Actinopteri; order Esociformes; family Umbridae; genus Umbra; species Umbra pygmaea. Next base: position 5,427 of record JACXGM010011405.1, on the reverse strand, counting down.
CACAATCTCAATAAAAGAAAACACAAAAAACAAGGTTGATAATCTGCTTTTAGCCAGGGTTGGAACTAATAACGTCTCAGCACAGCTACTTCGGGGACCAAAAAAACACAGACCCAAATCCCATTAATTCATTGTAAGTGAGACACTGACATTTTGTGGTCTAATTAAAACAATTTTCCACAATGCATTGTAAAAATGGTTAACAATGAATTGGGACAGTCAAGCTGGGAGAAAGAGAAGCTGAAAGCTGGACACAGCTTTGTTAGTCTGCCTTTCCTTCAATACTTTTTGTGACCAGTAAAAATAGTAAAATAAGGGTTGGAAAGCATTGTCTGATTTATTGTAATTCAGAAAATTGCCACGCTTACAATTTTTTTTCCCCTCTGAACTTTAATTATTTAAATTGTTAAAAATGTCATTGCATGCTGTGAATAAATTAAATTAAATGCGCCCATTAAAGGATCTGTTGCTATCATAATCATCCATTTAACCACGCTTCTCAGTGCTTATTATGACTGCTGTGTTAGTATAATTGTTTATACATGCATTCACTTGCTTGGCATATTCATTTGAATTTCATACAACATCTCGGAGCAGAGAATGAGTCAGCGGCGCAAACATCAATGCACAAGCCACAAATATCATAAGCGTTTTCGGTGCACCCTCAATAACATCTGCTGTAACGTGTATCAGACCGAGGCCAATCTCATCTGCTGTACAGTCCTCTGTCTCCATTTTCTCCACATCTTCTCTTCTCCATAACCATCCTCGGCTTTCACTTTCTTGACTGCTTCCTGTCAAGACCAGACACATGATCAGAAACATCCGAAATGTCACCATATTTCTCTCTTTGGTCAGTGGATAATCTCTCTCTCCAAAGGACAGGAGGAGGACAGATGCCCGTTTAATCATCCTCTTTGTGTGTGTGTGTCAAACTAACAGAAGCTGTCTCTAGGCCGGAGGGAATGAGGGGCTCTTGTCGTTTTCTGTGATCATGACCGGTAATTAGCCCTCTCCCTGGACAGCACTAGAACATCTCCACCACACGTACACGCGCGCGCGCGCGCACACACAGTGTGTGAGTAACGAGCGCAGAGTGGCAGTAATTCAGTCCCTTGGGTCAGAGATATCCTCCTGTAATAGCAACCGAAGGTAAGGCAAACTGCGAATCGTGGGGGAAGAAAAAAAAGTTTTTCCCCCCAACCTCTTCCTCCCCCTCCCTGAGTGAAAAAGATGAAGGTGTATAAATCAACAGGAAGGATGGATGCAAGGAGGGAACACAGAAAGGGCTCAAAGCCGTCGTTTCTCAGCAGAGGACCAGGTCTCTCATATCATCGTCCTCCCGACTCCTCAAATGACAGCTGATGTGACCAATAGAGGGCAGTGTTGTGTTGTTGTTGTTGTGAGCGGCGCTGCGTGGCTGATGAACACTACATCGGTGCAGAGCTAGGCAGAGAGCTGTCTGCCACCGTGAGTGAATGAAGGGCTGAGGAGAGATAACGAGCCGCTGAGTGACAGGGGGAAGCTACTCTGATCAACATTGATCCTTCTGCTCAGACCTCGAGCCTCGGCCAGTGCTCCTTCTGACCCCCTGCCTCCGCCCGAGCTAAAACTGTATTATCAGTCTGCTTGATTGCATTGGGCCAAATATGGTTCTCTTGATAGATACAATACACTGAGTAACAAACCATTTTCTATCCCCTATTTTGGACTAGGGCTTTGTCCAAAAGTAGTGTGCTATACAGGCAGGATGCCATTTGGAATGCAAGGGCAGCAGCAGTTTTCAGATAGCACAAATGTGTTCAGTAACGCTTCTAAAAAAATAGGCTATTCTGAAGTGGAATCGGGGATAAGTCAGTAGAGACTTCAGTTGTCTTGGGAACCATCAGGTGATTATGCATTCATGGCAACTACATGCATTTGGAATGAACTCATCTGAGTATTTATAGACCACCTCATACAGACAATCATCCTGTGATCTTGATGTGGCTATAGCCAAGGAATAATAGTATGCAGACACATATTACAAATGTGATATATCAGTGATACATTTTACACTGCATAATTCCCTACACATCTCTGTACAAGTTCAAACAATGTATAATTATGTGTTTCAGTACATTTTGGCTGGACTAAATCTTGAAGAGAATACAGAGTCACTATGCCCTTTTTTAATGTTATACTGTATCCCTTTTGCTAAAAGGGCAAACATAATGCACAAATTCCTGTACCCATTCGTCAAGGCTGAGAATCCTTCAATCAACTCAGGAAACACTTGCTAAACACCCCTGCTTGCTCTCTCCATCTATTTGCGATCAGCAAAATGTCAATCTCTTTTCCTATTCTCCTACCCGCCACATCACATCACATCTGAAGAAAAGAAGAAAATAGAAGACGAAGAAACACATTTCAAGCAAAATCTATAATCAAGATGACTCGTCCCACCCCCTTCAGTGCATCCAATTGGTATTCTGAAGGATCCTCTGCCCCCTATTGTGTTCCCAATCTCCTAGCAGGAAGAAGTGAGAAGAGACCACTAAGCCTTAGGATGGAATACGCCGAGCTACGGATTAATGACCAGTAGAACAAATGAAGTCCACAAGAGGCTTTCTATACATCAATACAGAATAGCAGATTAGACTGGGGGACTATCATCTATTTATCTCTTATCTATCTATCTATCTATCTATCTATCTATCTATCTATCTATCTATCTATCTATCTATCTATCTATCTATCTATCTATCTATCTATCTATAAAATTATCTTCTGTCTGTCTGTCTGTCTGTCTGTCTGTCTGTCTGTCTGTCTGTCTGTCTCTCTGTCTGTCTCTCTGTCTCTCTGTCTCTCTGTCTCTCTGTATTTTATTAGAATAAGGTAGACAAGTTTAAGTAAATAAGCTGTACCCTAAGTCGGATTTACTAGCGATTTGTCTTACAGTGTTTGTCCTTTCATTGTGGAAACAGGTAACAAATCTTACTGCTATGGAAGCGCACTGGGGTATTTCACTTAAGAAGTATTGAAGCTTTTCAATATAATTTTTACTGTCAAATTCTGTATACAGTAGGTCTGCATGATCTGACAGGGAAAATAAATTCTCTTATACTGTCTGTCATACATTGAACCTGAGGTTAGGAAGTGCAGCTCGGTTTCCACCTCATTTTGGGTGCATTGGGCACAGTCTGTTGAGATTTACTATTATATTTAATGTAAATGTAACTTTTGACTTCATTGCTCAAAACAAATAAGGGAACATGCAGTCATCACAGTATAACTACAAGTCAATTAAACTTTTAGGGATATCAATCTGTCTAGCTAGGAAGCATAAGTGATTGTGAATCTCACATTTTTGGTGCAAATGAAAGTGAAATCAGGTACACTGGAGAGGCAAAACCAAGACAACCCCCCAAAAGGTAATAGTTTTAAAAGAGACAGCCACAGACAATTGCTCTCTTCTTATACTTCCTGACTGATTCTTCTCTAGTTTAGCATTTTGCTAGTGTCCTTGTCAATACTGGTAGCATGAGGTGGTACTTGCAGCCTATTTAGTTTTCAAAAGTAGTCTAGCTCCTCCAGGATGGCACATCCATATGTGTCATTGGAATGTTTGCTGTGTCTCCAAAGTTTAAAATGACTTGGACTCTTGGGAGGGTCCCCTAAAATGTAATTATTAAAAATTCCAAGGACTACCTTGTTACACTAAACAATTTAGGCAAACATTTGAGGACACCCCTACTAGTAGTGGAGAAGGGATAATGGACTCAGGCTGTTTTTCATGGATTGGGCTAGGCTCAGTAATCAGAAATCAGAATCAGAGATCAGAAAGATATTGTTACAGAGTAAGTTTTACCAAACAAGGTTTTTTTTCTGGTCCATTTGGTGCATGTCTTATTTGACCAAAAATCTAAGAAATGTAAATACAAATGTACCTTTAAGGTGCAGTATGTGGACATGTATATGTATATAGGCTATATATGTATTTCAATACATGAACAGTGTATAATATATATATATATATATTACGCTCGGGACCGGAGTGAATGGAATGGTACGCAACCACAAAACCCAGTGTGCAAAACAAAAAAACACTGGGTTTTGTGCATTGCGGACCATTCCATTCACTCCGGTCCCGAGCGTAATACGAGCCCGTCCTCTCCAATTAAGATCCACCAACCGCGGCTGATATATATATATAGAGGCAGAACTATTTTGAACCCAAATTTAAATGCCATGTACTTGGCTGATCTGAGCTATGCTGCCTGCAACATCATCCTTGCATGAGTGGTTTGGTGGGTCGCACAGACCTCCACATGCTAGCCAAAAACATCAATGTATATCAGTGACCAATTACGTATATACAGTCCCACATTTTTAAAAACTTAACTCTGGTTGTACACTGCAGAGATTCTTAACCATCTCAGGATTTTGTTGTATGCTTGAACTGACTCACCTGGTTAAACCAGTCAAGGGCATAATAGTTAGTAGGCAAAATAAATCAGTTGTGATAGATCTGAAATACATCTAAAACATGGAGCGGCTGCTGGTCGCCAGGAAAGGATTGAGAACCACTGAAGTTCCATATTTCATATTTACTTTGATTTAATAAACAATTTATCAGAAGTTGTTGCCAGTATTTTCCTCAGGACTTAAAAACCTTGGATGTTTTTTCTCTCTGAATCTTCCTTCTTAAGGTTCCTTCTAAATATGTAACCCTGTTGCCTGTCTTTCACTTTCTCATAACGAATTAAGTAGTGGCAATAACCTGAAAAATCTATAGAAATTGGCAGCAAAGCTACTGACAAAAAGGCAGTAAAGACAGTACAGTGTGACCATGTGTGGAAGGAAAAAAGCCTTGGATAAAAAGACAGATCTATTCAGCAGTGAAGACGATAACAGGGCCTTGACCGTGTGCCTGCCTACACTCACCACCAAAACATAACAAACTTTTATTAATTATTGATGAGTTATTCCTCTATGAAGGGTTATAAAACTAAAATGTGTTACTCAAGACATAAAACAATAATCTAATGTATGGCTATCACTTTTAATATGCTATCTGCATTTCTATAGCTGAGGCTTTAGTTATATGATTTTATCTGTGTTTATAGCCACAGTAAGGATGTAGTTATATGACTGTATCTGTGTTTCTAACTAGGCTGTAATTGTATGATTTTATCTGTGTTTATAGGTCAGGCTGTAGTTATATGATTTTATCTGTGTTTATAGCTCAGGCTGTAGTTATATGATTTTATCTGTGTTTATTGCTCAGGCTGTAGTTATATGATTTTATCTGTGTTTATAGCCAGGCTGTAGTTATATGATTTTATCTGTGTTTATAGCCAGGCTGTAATTATATGATTTTATCTGTGTTTATAGCTCAGGCTGTAGTTATATGATTTTATCTGTGTTTATAGCTCAGGCTGTAGT
>JACXGM010011404.1:0-25085 GCA_016801145.1 Umbra pygmaea | reverse complement strand
CATCTCTGCATTCTTTGGAGCTTCTGGAGTCTTTCGGCATATGGATGTTCCTCCAGCTGTTGCTGAAATGCATGTTTGTGTGCAGTGTATGGGTTGTAATAAACACTCAGTGACACACTCTCTCTCTTCACTATGTATTCTGGCTCACTATCGTCCATCTACTATCCAACCTACTCAACAAACCACAAAATTGAGACTACAAACACCTGAATTGATTGTCTACTCCTCACCCCTGATTTTAGTTGCTACACCTGCGCATCCAACTTCCCTAAGTGCTAAATAATTACACTCATGTTTAATTTGGATAAGTGTGTACAGATAAATCTTAAGAAATTATTGAGTAACATAGTACTGTCCAGGAATAATATTTTATCATTACGCTTTTTTCATTACGCTTTTAAATAATTCCAGTTCAAAGTCTAAAGTATTTATTGTCACATGAACCAAACGATTCAGAATTGTTCATAACTTTGTAGGAACAGCTGAAGAGAGCCACTAAATGCGGGAGTGAGGGAGAGAAGGGATGACATGCAGCAAATTGTTCTTTCCTTTAGTCAAAGTATTGGGTCAATGGATTTTCTATTATAACATAACCTAGAGCTTGCATATTGAATTTGAATTTGTGCACAATGTTGACGTGTGGAAACGTTGGTTTTGTTCTGTACACCACAACTGTTGTGTTGCCAATGTTAAGGAATAGCTCTTTGTAGGTCTAAATCAGATGTGGGCAATTATTTTTGCTTGAGGGCCACATTGAGCTTTTGAAACCAAGTGAAGGACCGCATTTTATAGCGATGCATGAAAAATAGGAAATGTTAGTTAATTAAATTGACACCGCCCCCCACACAGTTACATGGGTATCCTACTTTTGTTACACCATTTCCTTGTTTGACTGTAATGTTTTTAGTTTACCAAATATAGTCAGTGAAAAGTACCCAACTTTGTGACGCGATATCTCCGGCTGTCATTAATCCACATGGATGAACCACTCCTTATTATTTGCATTGGCATTATTTTATCAACAGAACCCCCTCTTTCCAACCATATTGGTACCATGTTGGTATTGTGCAGGATGATGTCCTACATCATTGCAGCATTGCTATTTTGTCATTTTCACCTCCTACTTCCTGTCTGTAATGTGTTTAGTAAAAAAGGCAAAAGTAAAAAAAACATGACCGACTTCGAGGCGCGATAGCTCCGGCTCTTATAAACTCACATGGATGAACCAACACTCATTCTTTCCGACTGATCTTCATCTTCTAGTCTAAATGATATGAGCATAGCCTATAACTGATGGTACAGTAGGTACAGATGCTTTAGTTAATTTTGCCTGTATTTAACTGTTAGCTGTTAGTACGTATTGCTTGTTCTATATATTGTTTTAAAACTATCGCCAGTGCACGGATGAACCAAGCAAAATACAACTGGTACGTTATCATAGCCACGTAAGTTGTGTTAACTCACCCTTGACAAAGTGATCACTGCACACACGGGCATTTTCAATTCTATTACTCCTGACCGTAGACGTAGGTTTGCAAGCCATTTCTTCCGGCTTTTTTCAGGCATTTTTCCCCCTTATGAACAAAAACCTTTGGTACCCAATCAAAACTCCTTGTGGTTTCTCGGTTTGATCGATTTGAGCAACCATACACGACGCAAAAAACATAGGCATTTTTTAATTTGTAATAGTGCTTCCTAAATGTAGCAAATCACTTCATGCCCTTCATCTGTATTTCGCGCCATGGCAACGCAGTGACTTGACGTCATATGCAAACAAGCTATTAGGGTCTTTTTTGTTCGCGCTGCAGTAAATTTAGAATAAACAAAATTTGGTTGGCCAATCCGAGGCCCCTGTACACGTGGGGCCCCTAGGCTGCAGCCTATGCAAGCCTGTGCATTAATCCGCGCCTGAGTACATGATGTGCGGTCTACAGATTATCATTGTCATTAAATCAATAAAACAATAAATGTGATTGTTGCAGTGGTCCAGCACAGCTCTGTTGGTAGAGCATGACACATAGTGGATTTGACTCCCACCGAGAGACCAGGGGAAAATATATCCATGCATAACTGTAAGTTTCTCTTGTTAGGAGCATCCGAAAAAGTACTTAAACAGAAAGTAATAATGGAAAGTTCACTATGTGCATTTTCTCTAGAATTAGCTTGCTCTGTCATTTTTTTCCTTTGTGTAGATTATTCATTACACAACTATATACTATATAATTACCATATAAGGTACATCAAATGTAAATGTATTTTGAAAATGTATTTGAAAAGTCTGTCCAATTCCATGACTAGTCTACAGGCCTAAGGGGTAAATGGGAGGCAAGTTGCCTTGGTGGGAAAAAGCAACAATTGCATACATTGAGTGGAAATAAATAACCTATCCAAACAAATAAAAAAAGGTCAAATAGTAATGCTTTTGAGCTGCACGACCAGCTCCTGACGTTTGAATATATGTTCTTGACAATGGAGGACAGTGTTGTTGGGTAAAGTTACTTTTACAATTACTATTCAGTTACTTGTTGAGTGGGAAGTCCGTAATTAAGACAAAATTATCAGGTAAAAGGAGTTCATATCTTAACAGTGATCTATAAAACAAATAGAAAGAGTAAAGAAAATATCAATCATGGTCACCAGTAAGATATGAACCCCATGAACACTGATGGAGGGAAACATTCACAATTTAAAGTTCACTTACTGTAAATAGTATGTGGTTTAGGGCATCCAAAAGCACAAGTAGCTTTAGCAATAAAGTATTATGACTCCATCATACTTATTTGTATTTTTTTATTGCAGGGGTGGGCTATTATTTTGAAGGGTAAAACGAAAATTCATTATTGTGGCTAGGTTTACAGGGCGGAATCCTAACTACGGGACCACGTGAGTTGCTCGTGTTTTTTCATTGGCGGAGTAGTTTGCAGTCAAAACAACAATCAGATACACATGTAACACTGCGGGGGTGTACTTAGTAATGACCTGACAGCTGTCTGACGGGCACGGAACTTCACATGGAAAGGGGGAACCGGTAAGTTATCATATGTGATTTAAATTTAGGCTAGCTATCTGCTTGCAGTATTTAGACTATACTTGCTACTTAGCTACAATAGTTCCCGGTACATTTACAAACAAGCTAGTGTGTGTCACCTGTCAAATAGGTAGGTACTGTATAGCTAGCTAGCCAACGTCCAGTAGCAAAGGAGAGAATAAAATTATTGCCTAGATGCTCTCATTGTAGCTAGTTATCTAAGTCACTGACTTCTTAGTAATTGAGCATAACTATTGGCAAATGCCGAACCTGCAGTCATACTTTGTCAAATCAAAGACAAACTGACTTTGTATTTATCATGTAGACTTTAGACTTAATCCAGTACACTGCACGCATGCAAAAGTATGTCGTAAGTTATGTTACATGTTGTACTTTGTGAATGATTGAGTTGGTTGTGTGTACAAATAGAAACTTCAAACGTATTTTCATGTAATTTAAATACAGATAAGAGAACATAAATTTCATTCATTTGAATATGTTTCATTTGAAGAATACGTTTTGACTGCAGGTTTGTGGACTCCAAATTGAAATGGTACTGTAGTTGTTGACTGACCTTTGGCTTTTTATGATTTTTAGTTCTTGTGACACTAGCAACCCCGTCATCATGGCAAGACATATCTGAGGATGAATTTAACCACCACTGTCACAATGGAGGACCCTGCCATAAGTAACAACTTTTCAAATGGGAGTCTGGACACTGTTGACACCCCTCCCGCTATGCCCATTGAGAAACTCTTCCCGGCCCTCCTGAAGTGTTTTGGCATAATCCTGTGTGGCTACATTGCTGGCCGAATGAACATCATTACATCCACACAGGGTAAGGGATTGGGGAACTTTGTCTCCAAGTTTGCCCTCCCAGCATTGCTCTTTAAGAACATGGTACTTTTGGATTTTGGCAATGTCATCTGGCCGTTTTTGTGGAGTATTCTTGTCGCCAAAGCATCTGTGTTTTGCATTGTCAGCATAATTACACTACTGGTTGCCAGTCCTGAAACTCGCTTCAGCAAAACTGGTCTCTTCGCAATATTTGCTACTCAAAGCAATGACTTTGCTTTAGGATACCCTATTGGTGAGTGTTGAATCTTTGTAATTTGCCTTTTTTGAATTTTTGTCCTTTTATAAATTGAAAGTATTTTCCTCTGGGCATAACCGCGCAACAAACGTTTTGAATGTTATACTGAAAAATCCTGTTTGGCTTGTTTGTGACAGTCAGATTTAGAAATTCCTGAACTTCAAATGTCATTCTTCACAGTGGAGGCCTTGTACAAGAACACCCATCCAGAGTATCTACAGTACATCTACCTGGTGGCACCGGTGTCCCTCATGATACTCAATCCCATCGGCTTCGTCTTCTGTGAGCTCCAGAAGTGGCGTGACCAGAGAGGGCAACAGAAAAGCAAATTCAAGATAGTGGGCGTAGTCGTGCTGCAGGTCCTGATGAACCCCATTGTTTTCATGGTGGTTATTGGCATCACCTTCCACTTCCTTCTGGATAGGAACATCCCTGCTTTCATGGAGCAGTTTGTGGACGGGCTGGCCAGCTCTTTCGCTGGAGCCGCTCTGTTCTACCTGGGCCTGTCTATGGTGGGCCAGCTGGGGAAGTTCACCAAGTCCACTGTTATTACCCTGATTCTGCTCATCACAGCGCAACTGTGAGTGATCTGGGGGGATTCAGAGGGGGTTGGGTTGGAAGATATGGTGGGTTATTACACACTGTAGTTTTTGTTACTTAAGCGTGAAATGTGCCACGATTAATTTTCTCATAGGCCTAAAATGGACATATTGTTAATAAAAATACAATAATAATAGAGGTAACTGCAGTCTCAGGACAGGACCAGATCTGCTTGTACTGTAATTAAAAGTGATGTATCAGTGTAATGCCATACAGGTCTGGGCCTGTGGGAGAGCAGACAACATATTATTGACTCAGGACTAACAATAGCTCCATATGCTGTAGGTCGGTTTCACACAGCGTGACTGTAGGATAATGACTAGTGTTGTTTTAGGTAATACCAAGATTATTGTATGCTGACAGCCACCCACATTCCAGTGTTTGGATTTCCAAACAATATACAATATTTATTCTCTTCCTTCACATCTTTATTACAATTCAATCTGAATAATTCACATTTTGTATTCTATTCAACCTTTATTTGTTTATTGACTTGTGTTATTTTTCTGCCGGAGGTTGCTGATGCCGTTGATCTGTCGAGAGATGGTGGAGCTTCTGGATTCTGACCACAGCAGCTCTGCTGTCAACCACTCCAGCTTGTCCAACTATGCCTTCCTGTACGGCATCTTCCCCACTGCCCCCAGTGTGGCCATATACGCCGCCCACTATAACATGGAGCTAGAAGTTGTAAGTCGCCGACCCTCCCTCATCAATTGAAACGTAAGCCACAATAAATCCCTTGACAGTGTGGACATTTGTCTCCTAACAGATTACCTCAGGGATGGTAATAAGCACATTCCTCTCAGCCCCCATAATGTATGTTTCTGCTTGGTTGCTGACAATACCCTGGATGGATCCTAAGCCGTTGATGGATTCACTGCAGAACGTCAGCTTTAATGTCAGCATCATCAGCTTAGTAACACTGGTGAGTTTTGTCTGCCTCCCACCAATATGAACGAAGAACCTATTGTTAGCACAAATATTTCCCTCTTAACTGGTTCTTCATGGTTATTGCTGTTTTTCAACCAGGGGGGTAATTTCTATAACACAAACAGGCCGACGTTTTTTTAACTAATCCCTTTTACATTTTTGTGTTTTGGGCAATTTGGGGACAGTGTGATAGGATTAGTGTATGCCTTCTCTAGAGTGGGCAAAATCGTTTACTGCTGCGTTTTCATTACTGAATCAGTGTAGCTAGGGATATGATTTGCAACCAGGCCCTTAATTCATCAGCAAGGATATCTTTGGCTGGCAGCCATATATTCCAGATGGTTCTGAACCCAGGGTACTGTGTTGTATTTCTTATAGTGTTTTAAAATCTGAACTTTAGCCTTAAAAATAGCATTATTTCCCAAAGTTCTGTGGGAGGGACTTCAATATGATGAATGTCATGTGATATTTTCCTTGTTTCCCTGCATTGATATTTACAACCCCAAGAAGATGAATATTACAGTTGTCAGTCTATGTTGGTACTTTCCTGGCAAAGAAATGTTTGACAGAAGCTGGTAGCTGAGATACTTAAATGCCTACTTCCTCAAAGAAAAAGAAAACAATGTCCTGAACTTCTCTCTACTGTTTTATTCTTGATCTTCCTCTACTTCCTCCAATAAGCCCAGCTCAGTTCTACTTCTCTATTCAACAAGAAACACATTGCTAATCAAACCGCTGCTAACTCAGATGCACCACTGTTTCTTTTCTGTCTCTGTTTTTATACTGTTATTCCAGACTGGTCATATGACCATTTTTTTTGTATCCTGTGATGTAATTTTCACTGAATTGTACTTCACTAAAATGCACAAGGGTTTGTTTTTAGAGCAAACATGCACACATACATTATTCACGCCATGTAGATAATCTTTTTTGGGCTGATGTGCCTTTTGTATTTAATATCAACGTTTTTATTTACGATACATTTATTGCTATTTATTTAATGCACAAATTGCATAAAGTTCATGCGTTAAAGGTTTTACTGCAACATAAAGATGGGTAACAAATGAATGGAAAAACGTAAATGATGTGTGACACTGACCAATGGTACGCATGTATTGATTTTTAACTACGGTATCTAAAGCACTTTATATAGACTGTGTGTGCTTGTCGTTGTGTGCGTATTAGTTCTACTGTATACTTTGTTCTGTATTGCACTGTGACTTTGGAGGCATGTTGTTTCTTACAATTGTATATGTATATGTATGCGATTGATATGACAAATATGAACAAATCATTACAACTTTGTCCCATAGTGAATAATATCTCTCCTGATGGGAGGTGGTCTCTTCCAGGATGACAGGGCCCCCGTCCACTGGGCACGAGGGGTCACTGTATGGTTTGATGTGTAAGAACGTTATGTGAGTCATATTCAATCACCTTCTCAGTCACCAAATCTAAGCCGCATTGAAAAACGAGGGCAGATTTGGTAGAGGGTGCTCTCCATCAGTGTCATCCCCACACCAGCTAAAGGGAATATACTTTGGAATAATGGTCCTCCATCCTTCCAGAGTTAGAGACATGTAGCATCCATGAAACTGTTCTTGCGGCTTGTGGAGGCCCAATGCCTTACTGAGACACTGTTGTTTTTTCTTTAATTTGTCTCAATGTATCTTAAATATACATTTATCTGTATTGTATTGTATCTCTATTGTACATTGTATTTATTATTATTATTCTTTTTGGCATGGATTTAAATATTGTTGAAGAATGTAATAGGTCATCAAATAACAGAATGTTTTACCTATGACAGAAAGAACTGTGAGCCCCAAATACTGTAATGAACGCCCGTCTGGCTTCTCGTGGGCTAGCCCTCTTAGGACTACCCTGGAAATCCAGAGTTCTCGCGAGAGCACAATTTGAATTTGCTCAGCAAGTTACTCTGGCACCGAGTAATTCTGCTCATTAACTATGCCCTTGTATCCGAGCTGTACCAATCACATCGGTGTATCTGATATAGGCGTGCCAGAGGCGTGTTAAACAGATGACGACACGACAGCTCTGCGACCTCGAAGTCATTAGTAAACATTGTAAGATCGCTATGGATTGACAATGAACGAGTTAGACTTGGCTTTTTGTCTAAAAGAGGAACAAAAGACGGGGCTCGAATCGTTCCTTTTTTATAAAAGGACGTTTTTGCTGTTTTGCGACCTGATACGGGAAGAGTTTTATCTACCAGTTAGCTCCGCCATAGGGTTAGTGAAAACCCACTGGTGATTGGTCGTAGTGTTATCCAATTGCGTACAGTGAGATTTTGAAATGTATGCTTGGTGCCGCCCCTCGAGTTGAGTCATTTACATTACTCGAACCCAGACCCTTAATCGTTCAGGATTTGGGTCTGGATTTTTCCAGGCTATCTTAGGACAGGTGTGAGTTTGCCCATGTTGGGCTGATGTGAAATTTGTATTGACTAGTCCTACCTTGCCCAATGTTTTTTGTGTTGGAGTTATGAAATGGCTGTTGGCGTTTACATTAAGCAGTATCTAATCTGTTTCTATCCTGTATGTGTAAACTAGCATATTTAATTTTAAGATCTTATGTTTTTTTGTTACAGGTTTGGACAGTGACCGTCATGTTCCTGAGTAAAAAATTTAAGAGACTACCTCACATGTTCACCATTAACTTGTTCCTGGCACAGGCAAGGTTTTTTTATCACAGTGTCTGTCCAGAATAAATCATCCATGAATTTACATGTTGTATGGCCAAGGAATATTGTGGGAAAAAGATGGCTCAAAGATGTGAACTCCTTAAGTTGCAATGTGCATTATTTAGCAGCATGAGAGATTGGAAAAAAAACTGAGGTTTTAGCCTATAGGTCCATAGATAAACACCGTACACTTGGGGCTGACTGGGTTCCTTCATTTAGGGATGGAGTTTCAGATCTACATGTATATTTTTCATTATTACGGTAACAAGAAAATGCAGACTTGTATGACATAGGAATGGACATAAACAGAAATTAGGGTTATTAGGAGAGAGCTTTTCATGGAACAGTTATGACTATGGGGGTCAGTTCTCTTTTATATATCATAGGATTAATGAGTTGCCACAATGGACATCTGACTAGGCTGTTGATTAATTACAGTATTTAGGTCTACCTCATCTGGACACTGATCCTCCAGAATAAGAGCATACATTTGACACCTACCAAAGATGTTAGTGAGCGTGACAGACCCCTTTCATTAAGAAAAAAACTATTGTATATTTCGTATTGACAATAGTACAACAATTGTACCACTGATAAACAGACACTCCGGTTGCCCACTGGATGTATAAAACTGAAAAATAAGGCAGCCATTTCTACTCCCCAGTGGTCAGGTAGAGAAAGCAAGGTTTAAAGCAAGGTGAAAAGGGCCAATATCTGGCCTTGAGACCATATGTAAAATTAAGCCTTTAAAGGTTTAAAAGGAGGTGTTGTAAGAGTACATGGTGATTTAAGTTATTGCACACTTTACAGAGGAGAATGTGTCAATATTCGGCACTGCCCGCCTTTTCTCCTAGGTTCTGCCCACTAGCAGAACCTAGTAAATGACCCCATTGTAAATGACCGCTTCTGGACTATCTTGTTTTAGTCATTTAAATCTTTGTTTGTACTGTCTAAAGGTTGTCGTCTTGTCACTGCTTGCTGCTTTCTATTGACTCTGGCTTCTCTGTGCATCCAGATTCTAGTTTGTGTTGGCATGATCTTGTGGAACTTTGTCGTGAGAAAAGACAACTTCATCGGATGTGTTTTGACATTCACGCTTTTGTACTGCTCACTGTACAGTACCTATGTATGGACAGGTATGTCTGTCAACTTCACCCCATCAAACATCATTAGACCAGCACCGTCCTCTTTATTAGTGTTGTTGTATGTCTTCTTAGTCTGAGTTCAGGCACAGGCAACACTACAATGCCATAATTATGTCCTCTAACAGTGTTTGTTGTTTTTTCAAGGTCTGATAGCCCTCTCTCTTGTCCTGATGAAGCGGGGGGAGGAGCTAAAGGTGGCCCCAGGCTACTTTGTAATCGCAGGCTGGGGGTTAGTCATTCGTTTTACACAAAATAATAGCTTTTTTTGGCTGGGACTTTTTCGTTGAATGTGTTGCTCACAGTGCTTGTTTATCACCAGAGGCCCCACTTTTGTGGCAGCAGTTCTCCTTCTGACCGGGGAGAGGATGCCAGACACCATCGATGCGTCTGTGTTCTACGGGACTCCTCAGGTGAGACAGACTGGAGAAAGGCCATGGTTATGGTTTAGGGAAATGTCCTCTTCATTCTGAACATACAGATGTGCTCAAAAGTTAACATACACCTGGAGAATTGGAAATAGATGTACCATTTTTTAATAACATGAGCAAGTAGGCAAAACAATGTTTTTTTATTTCTCACGGGAGACATATTCAACTGTAGGTCATAACTGAATGGCACAAACAAAACATGGCAAAAAAAAAAGACATTACCCATGTTCAAAAGTCTGCATACCCTCAGTTGTCAATATGGTGTATTGACCCCTTTAGCATCAATGACAGCGTGCAGGCCCAAATTCTTGCAGGTGGTATAGCTGCTCATTAGTTTTGGCAAAATGTGAAGTCTTAGGTCGTCTTGCATGACCTCGCACGTTTGAGGTCTCACCAGAGTGGCTCGATGACATTAAGGTTAGAAGACTGTAATGGCCTTTCCAGAATCTTCACTTCTTTCTGCTGTAACCACTGGAGGGTCAACCTGGCCTTGTACTTAAGGTCAATGTCATGCTGGAATGTCCAGGTGCGTACCATGTGCAGCTTTTGTGCAGAAGAATGCAAATTGTCTGCCAGTATTGTCGGATAATGTGCTGCATTCATCTTGCCATAAATTTTAAATAAAGGTTCCCCGTGCCTTTAGAGCTTACACACCCCCAAAACATCAGTGAGCCACCACCATGCTTCACAGTGGGGATGGTATTCTTTTCACAATAAACCTTGTTGACCCCTCTCCAAACATAGCGCTTATGGATGTGACAATAAAGCTCTATTTTGTTCTCGTCACTCCAAATTACAGTGTGCCAGAAGCTGTGAGTTGGGGCATGGTGTTGTCTGGCATATTGTAACCAGGCTTTTTTTTGGCACTGGTGCAGTAAAGGCTTCATTCTGGCAACTTGAGCACGCAGCTCATTTTTGTTCAAGTATCGTCGTATTGTGCTCCTTGAAACAACCACACCGTCTTTTTCCAGAGCAGCCTGTATGTCTCCCCAGGTTACCTTTGGGTTTGTACCCCGAACAATTCTTCTGGCAGGTTTGGCTTAAATATTTCTTGGTCTACCTGACCTTGGCTTGGTATCACGAGAGCCCCCAATCCTCCACTTCTTAATAAGTGATTGAACAGTACTGACTGGCATTTGCAAGGCTTTGGATATCTTTTTATATCCATTTCCAATTTTATGCAGTTCCAATACCTTATTACGCAGGTCTTTTGACAGTTCTTTTCTGCTCCCCATGGTCCAGTATCTAGCTTGCTCAGTGCATTCATGTGAGAGCTCATTTTAAGTCAGATTTTTTGCATGAACCTTTATGTTGTCAAAATCAATGCAAACATTTTCAAAATGTCTGCCAGCTTATGCAAAATTAAGAGGACAATTGTATTTCTGTGTTGGGCAGGTCATCTGCACCTCCGTTGTGCTTGCCTTCAGCCTGCTGCTCGGAGGATGCTCATTGATGGGACTCAGTCGGGGCACATGGGACTATAAGTACGAGGTCCTGGAGAGAGAATGTATATTAGACAACACTGAGGATCTCCAAACTGATCCCCAAACTGGCTCAGATGTTTTTGAGCCAGATGAAAACCAAGTTCTCAGAGGTATATATTAGCTGGATGTCCGAAACTTGTCATACTTCATCCAGATGCTAATGGACGTTCCTTTATGTTTTTAGAGTGTCATATCTGTGACTGTGCTCCAGCCCAGCCTATGCCAGACATGATTGTCAGCACAAACATGTGTAATGAACTCATCCAGCAAGGTAGGGATTTCAAGGACGCATGTACAGTTTCTACATGGCCTAGTGTGTATATACACTACTATTACCGGTATGTCCCTATTCTGGTGTTTTGTAATAAAACATTTAGTAGTAAACTTGCTATTCAAATATAAACAGGCTAGAAATGTATTAATAATACATTCATTTGTTTTTTGTGAAGCTGGCAATAAATTGCCTTTTTTGTTGAAGATAACAACCTGAGTAATTTCCAAAAACAAATAAATAGATATTTTAGGCAAGTGGGATCCTACATTTCTTGGGAACGGTAATATTTAGACAACATGGTGCCATGAATGTTGTTTTTACATAAATAGACACTCTTCTAAGTCATTCAGTTAGGAAGTCAATTTTTTTATTCAAGCCCTGCACATTTTATGTTGAAAAGTTTAATAATCTAGTAGAGCTGGAAGGATATATCGAAATGTATCAAAACAGATCATTTATCACAAGCATTTGGCTGATCCCGTCTATTATGACTAGATTGGATGAATAAAATGTAATTTGCTACCATTGTGTACTTAAACATTAAAATATAAATAAATAGCTAGAAACACTATGTTGAAACCCTCTTCAAATTTATCTGAAAATCTATAGATCTATTGTAATCAAAATTGTAATCATTGGGACATCCTTCAGCTTCTTTTAAAGTCATAACTAGAGTTTATATTGCTTAAAAAGCACAAGACAAGTTGGCTCCAATGTGCTCACAATCTTATAAAGAAGCCAGAGGTTTTGGGATTCTGTTCTGTGGAGCGATGAAATAAAACAAACTTTTCGGCACAATGGATCAGCAGTATTTCTGGAGGAAGAAGAATAAAGCATATGCTGAAAGGTACAATATGTAGTTTTCCAAAACAATAACAAAAGACATACTTTGCATTAAAAAAGCAAACATCACTATAACTATATTATATATATTTCTTAGTTGTGTACTTACATTATCCTAAATGTTTCCACCAACTTTCAAACCCAGAGAAATTTGTAATATAATTCGAAGACACAGGATGTTTCATTTTGTCTTCCGTCAATGGCGTCATATAACCTTTGACTGCTCTAGTTGTTCCAGGGAACCGCCAAACATAACGTGAATAAAGTTAAAATATTTTTAAACAATACATTACTTTGTCAGTGAAAAATGTTTTCTGCCGGAGACGCTAGATTGGAAGGTTGTCATTGACGATGATAACAAAACCCATGATCCCACGCTACTTCCCGACGTCATCCAAGTACATCTTTTGCTATTGTTTTGATTGAGAGACCCCTAGCAGCTAAAAACCACATATTGTACGTTGAAAAGAACACTGAAGCATGGTGATGGCTCTGTGATGCTCTGGGGCTGCTTTGCATCCTCTGGCACAGGAAACCTGCAGTAGGTCAAAACAGCGAAAGATTGCTCTACTAAGAACTAAACGTGGACACGGGGATCGAACCACCAACCTTCCGGTTGATAGACAACCTACTTGACCCACTGAGCCACTGCCGCCCCAAATCAGATAAACATTCAACCCCATCAGATTCTGCTGATAAGAGCTGCTTAAATGCAGTGGGGAGGCAACATTGTTTTTCTTTGTTGTTCCAGTGATTCTTTTGATTTGAAGTTGGTGTTGAATTCGGAATAAGAAAAAGTATGTTGTTGTCTAAATCTAAAGCAATGCCTGTACATTTGTATACAAATCCCTGGGCATAGGTATAGATCAAAATCCATCCTTGAACAAACGTGTAGATGAACTTGTTAGACAGCTGGTTTTGCCCTGCATAAATAGGTTACTTTTTTTTTAAAATACTGTAGGACCCTATACAATCTGCCACAAGCAATCGAATCACCACCAACAATGGAACAGTGACACGGACGTTTGAGATGTTGAGTTATTGGATCATGTTTTTAAACCAAGCCAGCAGCCAAAATGGGATTCCTATTGTACTGGACAGTTTTGTATGAAAGGCTGGGTTGAAGTCAAAATGTTCATTGTCTTTTTTATGATAACCACAGATGCCCGACTAGCAGGAACCAAATGAAATAGTCCACGAAATGTTGATCCTATTCGATGTTCCACAGGTTAAATCAATACTTACCCTGTTTTGGTATGGCTGAGTTTGTTTTCCCGTCCAAATATTCTTTGCACCGTATCGTTTTTCCCAGTTTGAAAACCACTTCTTTCCTAAATGTCCGTGATCAGTCATTGACAGTGCGTGTTTCCCCTCAGGTCAGTATGGTGATGCCTATGAATCTTCCAGCTGTCTCCTTGCCAAGGAGGAGCAACAGAGGCAGGCAACAGACAGACAGGTGGCTCGCCACATACTCCTATCCCTGCTACTGACTGTGGGCATGCTAGCTGTAAGTGACTGTAGTACTACAGCTCTTCCTCTGGTTAATGTACAACTAATACTGGTAGTTTAGGAGCAATAACAGTTTTGGGATTGTTTTATTCCAGTACATTACATCATCGAGTAGATGGTTTGACCTCAGTAGGCTGATCTTAATTTGACTGTATCTCTCTACTGTTTCAGAACCTGTCAAGCTGCCTGTGGTGGCTCTTTAACCAGGTTCCTGGAAGACTCTACTTAGAGCTGCAGTTCTTCTGTGCTGTGGTCAACTATGGCCAGGTACACCACACCTCCCAGGATGCAGTGGGATTTGGAGCAGCTCTAACTCAGTGGGGGCAGTGTTAACACCTGTGTGTTCTGTTTTCAGGGTTTCATCTCGTTTGGGATCTTTGGGCTGGACAAACATTTGATAATACTACCATTTAAAAAGAAGTAAGGACTTCTGGCATGAGTTTTGCACAATGAAGTGTTGTGTTATATACAATCCCAATTCTGGGGAAATAAATATGTCCTAAATTCAATTCACCCTGTACTATATTGAAAAAACATTAACACATTTGTTGATTTTTTACTTTGTGAATTTCATTCATTTTTGAAAGTATACACTAATTTCTAATCTGATGACTGCAACACACTCCAAAAAAGTTGGGACAGTTGACTGTTTACCACTGTGTAACATCACCTTTTCTTCTAATAACACTTATTAAGCATTTGGGCACTGAAGACACCAGCTGGTTCAGTTTAGCAAGCAGTATTTTCCCCCATACTCCATTATACATGTATTATACTGCACAACTATATGGGGCCTTCCTTACCTTACTTTGTGCTTCATAATGCGCCCCACATTCTCAATCGGAGACAGGTCAGTAGTGCAGGCAGGCCATGCTAGCACCCACACTCTCTGCTTACGCAACCATGTGCTTGTAATCTGGGCGGAAAGTGTGTTGGCGCTGTCCTGCTGAAAAATGCAGGGAGGTCCTTGGAAAAGACGACGTCTGCGTGGTTGCCTAAGCAGAGAGTGTGGGTGCTTGCTGGGACTGTCTGCAGTCCTGACCTGTCTACGATTGAGAATGTGTGGCACATTATGAAGTGCAAAATAAGGAGATGAATTTTGCACTTGCAGCTGAGGACATGCAGCTGAGGACATGCATGAATGATGAATGGGGGAAAATTCTGCTTGATAAATTTAGATGCTTTTTACACTACGATAGATTTTGATAGATTTCAGCAACATTTTAAGAATCTGCTCGAGTCGACGTCGAGATCTGACAATTCTTGTGTGTAAACTTGTAAGACTCTCTCGAATTCCACGTGACCTCCAGAGGTAGCGCACGAGAGAGCCCACCTGGGGCTTTGCTAACAGCCCAGGAGTAATGCGTATTGAGGGAAATCTTCACTGTAGCTCAAGACGTCTTGAATGACACACCCACAAACGTGTGATTCCGGTCTGATGAAATTAGTGTATTTTGTAAAAAAAATGTATTAAATGAACAAAGTAAAACATAACTTAATTTGTTAATAATAGGTTTCCAATATAGTACAGGGTAAATTTAATTTTCAAATTACTCTGCTTTATTGCACCTTCCATGCTGTCCAAACTTTTTTGGAATTAGGTTGTATTGAATAATTAGCTTTGAGATTGTTTGACATGTAACCAGGATATCCAGTCTGTGGCATCGAAGGAAACGCCCCGAGCAGTCTGAGCGTGTTTTGTCTGACGACATCTCTATGACCTGCACTCAGTTCATCACATATCACAAAGAGAACTGTGTCCGCGACATCGTCCACAAAAGGAGGTGAGGGTTCGACTTTTGTTGCACTGTCCAGGACCTGCTCTGTATTTCTTAAAACAACTTACAGGATTCTTGAATTAGTATTGCATGGTGAGACACTAACACTGCCTATTATTTTTCACATACAACTCAGCTTATTATATATCTGGCAGCGCTTTTTATACTTCAACTGCATTGTTCTCATTAATCAGCCCTAAAGTCAACTGTTTCTACATGGATTTGCTGCAGATTGTGTTGAGCACCTCTTGCTTTTATGTCTGTGCACCCTATTTTTCTTCCTCTGGGCTTCTTCATGTTTCAGGTTTGTATCAAAACGATTCCACGGAGGGCCGAGTGTCTGTAGATTTTTACTCTTACCTTGTGTCTGGTTGAGTCATTTGTCAGTAATTGGTTAGGATCCTACCACACCTGGCTGTCTAGGTCTAAATTGGCCACTAACTGATATGGAAAAACCAGCATAGACTAGGCCTGCCATGGAAACGGTTTGACATCTGTGCGCCTAACAGCTATGGGAAGTGGCTAACTGGGCCGTTGGTGAATGGTTGCTCTGACACACAGGTGTGGGGAAAGAACGGTGGCAGATACATTTCTTGGCAGTGAGCTGGTGGAGTGGCTGTTGCAGGTGGGTCTGTCCCAGGACCGAGGGGAGGCGCTGCTCTACGGGAGCCGCCTGCAGGTGGGCGGAGTGCTCCAGCACATCACGCAGGAGTACGGCTTCCAAGACGACAACCTGTACTACCGCTTCACAGCGTAAGGTGGGCCCCCAGAGGGCCCAGTTTCAGGACTCTCCTGAGGCACCGGATGGCAAAGGGATCCGTTAACTGTCAAACCTACTACCTATTTGGCACCAGCAGTATTAACCCTCCCAGTTCACGTCTTGAAAGGCCTGCTGCTTTTTTAAGTACTTTACCTTTAACCACTCGCTGAATTTCTTCTTATTGTGTGGATTTTCTTTTTAATTTTCCCAATTTTCCTCCCTTACTGATTCCCGCTAACCCTGCCTTGGCGGCAGCTCCGCAACTCCTTGGACGGATCTGTGGGATGGCGAGGGGCACGCACATGGTTCATCTAACCACGTCGCTCGGCCGGCCGATTATTGTCGCTCTGCTCATCCAACATGGAAGCCTTGAATCAGATCATGCACGGGATGATTATGTTCACAAACTATACTTCCACGATTGAATTTACAGGCGCCCAATCTGGACACAAGCGGTCCCCAGAGAGCGACGTGGCAGGATAGATAATCTGATTTATCTAACCCAAATACCGGGCAGCGCTAGGCCAATTTAATGTGTTGAATTTTTTATGGGATTTAACTGTCTGCACTGATCATAATTAAGAATCTAATTTATTTATAAAGTAACCATGTACAATTTAACTTAAATGTTTCAATTTCATGCATCTGCCTGACTATGGTGTCTAATTCTTTGTCTGCCAAAATAATGGGCCTGGTGGTTAGAGCGGATGTATGCAGAGTTTTGATGTAAAACTTCAAATTCAACACACCTCATTTTCCAGTTTAGAGACTCTCTAAAATGACTCAGTTCAGTTATTGACTAATTTCTTTCAGCTGAGTCCTTCAGACCCAGTAGCTCTGAAAGAACAGTGTTTCCTACTCCTTTGTTAGAGCATTGGGCCAGTAATTTAAAGGGAAAAAATAAAGCTGACAACTTAAAAAAAGGTTTTAACCTTGAACAAGGCTATTGACATTTGGCAAAAAAAGCTTTCCTTTTTAAAGGAATCACTTTCTGGACACCGATGTGGCGTTGAGTGCCTCACTCTTCAAATCTGTTTTCATTTAGTTCAGATGAAAATGTTGATATTTCACTGGACCTCAGGTATGGCAAATGCAAATCTCATGCTGCTGTGTATTTTGAATATCCTGCCTATTGCTAATACCATATAAATTGAATGGATAGAAAGCCCATTGAACTGCTTGGAGTGGTCATTCGATTAGTACACAACAAAATGGCGATTGTTGTTAGTTGTCAAAGTGACAACACGCAAATTGCTTTAATGCAGAAGTAGGCCACTAGATCTTTGCAATGGAATGGTACACAACAATGGCTGCCGCTCTGACCATTCTGCTACATTGATTTGAATTGGAATGGCCTTTCTATACTTTCCATTTCTATGGCTAATACATTTGGATAATGTAGAATGAATTGTCATGTTATGGATGTAGATTTTGAATGTTGGACTTAATGTTTATTTTTTATTTATTCTAATAAATCATTCGGGTAATGTGTTTTGAGATTCATCAGGGTTGTCATATGTTAGGAGAAACTGTGTACAATGTTGAATGTACCAAATGTGCCAGATTATCTACTGCAACCTTTATACAGTTATACTTTTTACTGTTGTTAACAGGGTAACAGATTTACAACTTCTTTGGCTGGCATGAATGTTTAAGGATAGTTTGTCCATAAATAATTCCATGTAATTTAACTGAAAGAATGTATGGTATCATGCACTGTGAAGCTGCATGCTCCTCTATGGTTCCTGGCCTTTTTTGGGGAAAATAAACAATAGCACTTGTGACTTCTCTTTTGTAATGTGTTAACATTGGTTTGTGGATACATCTGATATCGAAGGTTGGGGGGGGCTCCCCCTGCATTATTACTAACAATAAAAATATGCAAATCAGTCAGTAAACAGATGAAAGGTTAAACAAACTCCTGATGACCTGCCAATCATACAGTTTAATGTCTGCTATAAACAAGTATTATATGGAATTTAAAAATCAATGAGGATAGAAAACCCTTGCCATTTTCAAATGCAACGTGCCTCTACTTTTTACTGTATACAATCAATTCCTGCTGGACCGAGTTTGAAAATAGGTGCACAACTAAAGAAGAGTCTTCAACACCACTTGATAAAAGTTTCTCCATCTCGGCCATTTGCTCTTTTTCAAACGCTCTCATATTCTGCATGATCTTCTGTCCTTTTTCCTGTAAAGTAAAATTACAAAATAAAAATACAGTATTATGGTTCATATTGTTAAACAATTGAATATGTGTATACGTTTGGAAAGCTTCAGTACCATGGTGCTATCGATGATGGCAGCCACAACTTCATGTTTGATAAATAGTGGATGTTTGCGATCGGGCTTGGTTTGGAAACGGGGAATCTTCTTCACAGGGTCCTCAGACCCATAACTGGGAGAGCTTGTTTGCTTCAGCTGTTTAATGTCATTCACAAAGATGAAAGGTTTGAAAACAGACCTGTTGAGTAAAAATCCCTCATTTACAAACAGATGCATAAACTCTAGATGGAACAATAACACTGCCAGGTCAGGTGTCTGTACTTATGTTCATACCGCTCAGGGTCAGGTGTTCCAGTGAAGTAGTGCACACCTGGCAGGCTGGGGTCTGTTGGCACGACGGACACCATGCTGCCAGTTGTCATGAACATCCCTTCCATGTTGATGCCACTGCTCTTGTCCCTCAGTATGTCCATCATTGTCTCAGCTGTTATATGGCCTGGTTAAGAAAGAGTCATTCACTGTCAATGGTGTACCATCCATAGGGATTAAAGATGCACTATGCAATTTTGGCCAATGGTTGTAAACCCAATTTTTCAACACTTGACCCAGGCAGCTTAACATTGTTAAAAGCTGTACTCAAAAAAGAACAGCTTCATATTAAACCACTAACCTTTGCTTCTCTCCAGTAGCTTTCTTCCTTCGCAGTATCGGCTCCCAGAAGCTTCTATTCTGGCTGTGTCCGTGAAAGAGTACGTCTCTGCGAAACTGAACGGTGTCTTCCCATCCCACCAGCCTTGGCTCCTGGCATACTCCCTCATCCCAGGATGTTCCTTGTCAATCATGGTTGTAATTGAGTACTGATTGGATATATTACGATGCCCATCTACAGTAGGATCAAAAATATTTTGTTACACTAAATAGTTTACAAGTTGGGCAAACTCATACCTGGCCAGCGAATTACCTTGCACTCTCTCTGCTGCCCAGTATTTCCCAGAGGTCTCCAAGACCCAGGCCTCAGTCCTGTCTGATATCAGGAAACTGTTGTGGTAGTTAAAGCTAGACTGGTCCTCCATGCAGTTTCCTCCTTGTCCATATTTTTCCAGAAGCTCTGCAATAACATCCACAGCCTTAGCGGCAGTCTCTGCTCTCTCTAGACCGAGTCTGTGAAAAATAACACTGTTTGCCACAGTCCCATTTTTGGATTACAGCATAATAATGCACCTTTATTTTACATCAGAAATCAAGAGAGCACACGTAACATGTTTGGTGAGGAATGTAAAACAATGTAGGTAAAAGAGATGCGCGCACGAAAATACACCTGACAAAGTCCATGCCAAGAAGCGCCTCTTCATCATCAGCACTCTCTCTGCCCCATACCGCCTCGTTGCCAATGCAAACCTGGTGTTCATTCGCCCCCATCTCAGCTCCCCACAACCAAGCAGGTCTGCTCAACACAACTGCATACGTATGGGAAGCCTGCTCAATGCTGATATATGTGCACTAATCGGCAGAACAGAAAAGAGTATACTGTAGCTGCACTGTTAACGAATCCTCCAGCGGAAAACAAATACAATTTAATTCTTGCTGGTTTCACCAGTGTATAAAAGTGATGCCTGAGTAACGTGATGAAAGCATTAGCTAAATTGTGTAATGTTTTATTATTATAACACTGTCACTAAAATATAGATTATCTTTAAATTGATATAAACTGAGTCGTCTGACATACTTCAACCTTTTCTCCTGCGGTGTAGTCTCTAGCAGGGAAGTAGACCACCTCCTGGACTTCATCGCAGGGCCTGTCTGAGTTCTTTCCAAAGATGATGCGTTGCCCCTGCGTGGCAGGCGGCAGAGCCACAAAGGAGTCACAAGAAGACGGGTACATTCTGGTGGGCAGACATACAGTAAATCAGTAACCAAAGCCAGCAACCGTGACAGCAAGCTATTTAGAAATAATGCGCTATGATAAAACACATTGCAGATTATTTTGTAAAAAAACAGACACAAGATCATGTACTTACTGGATAGTGTCTGCCTGACTGTACACTATCAATATTATAACGCAATAATACTCAAACACATTTATTGGTAATCAGGAGTTTATGTCAATGCAAAAGCAAATCCAAGAACCAGATTATAATTTGGTTAAAAGTACAAAATCCTTCTTAAATGCGTCTGCGTGATTAAGTTAACCACAAGAAATCGTTCTTACTTTCAGTTTTATTTCATTCTTTATCAGGTTTCACAAGAGCGAATTAATGATTGTGTGACTCATGACGACCTAGGTCTTCAATGTTTATTTTGGTACGTCAGAGTTGACGCAAAGCTGACCCGGAAAAATATGTTATTCACACTGCTTTGCCTTTGGCAGTCTAGGTTTTAAACCCACATGTTAAACATCCTGCAAAATCCTTCTAAAGTGCTAAATGTATTACTGGATAAAACACTAGATACCCAGGACCGATTTGTGAACAATGTACAACAACGTAATTAGCATCCCGCTGCACACTTCTCTCTCGTCTATATCACGAATTGTCCTTCCTCAGGTCAGCCTATACTGCCACCTACCGGATACATCCCTCAGCAGTGTATAACATTTTGTTAGAAAATGTAGCTCTTACACCTAGTACACTATGTAACTTTAAAAAAAAAATAGGATCCAGGGATTGAAAACATCATAGAAAATTGTAGACTAGCAAAATCGACATTCCACAATATCTAACTAGCAACAAATGCATATTATGGACAAAATAATGTGTATTTTCAGAAAATGTTTATATTGTCCCTGTATTATTCCTGTGTTCAATATAAAACTGGCAACAAATGCATATTATGGACAAAATAATGTGTATTTTCACAAATTGTTTATATTGTCCCTGTATTATTCCTGTGTTCAGGAATAATGTGTTCACTGTAAGTCTGGATAAGTGTGTCTGCTAAATTATTAAAATGCAATGTAATGTTCAATAACAAAATATATACATTTAAAACTCTATTAAGTAAACTTCGGGCTGACAGGACAAATTAATGGGAAGTTACATAGTGCAACTTCAAATATATGTACTAATTTGATCAACTATAACACACTAAGATTAATGACATAACAACCAGTCTTGGTTGGAGGCACATAACTCCACTGGGTTCCTTTAAAGGGTGTATTACATACTGAGACAGCTGGCATCTTTACAATGTTTAAGTTAACTTTGTCTCTTATTCCAGCTCAGACTATATTGTACAGTGAGGGTGAATTACTCTAACTGGCTTGTTAAATATTTTACATGGCTGGTTACGCCGGAGTAGGTGTAGCCTTCTAAGCCGCCAAAACTGGTCCCCACATGCCCCCTTGTGATATGTGCTCTTCCTCCCTGTCTCCCCCTAAATACCTGTCTCCCTATATTCTGCTTCCTACTGTACTGTCAATACAAATAATAAAATAATACCATACCAAAATATTTAAAATATATATATATATTTAACATGGCTAGCCAAACACAAGCTCAATTAGACGATGATATCAGCACTATGTGTTGAAAAGTAATCTTGCAAAAATAATGATCTGAAATGGGAATTGCTTTCATTAATTTGTGCCCTAGATGTAACCTACATCATGATAATGTACTTTTCTCATTAAAAAAACTCAGCAGTACTCAGGATATTCCACTGGAGGATGGGTGGACATTTGGATGGGTTTGTTCTCTTGTGACTGTCTGTGTAGTTTATTATTGGATGAATGTGTAGCCTCAATGCACATGTGGCTTCAGAGTTGTGCAAGCTGTGTCTCATACAAAAATCTAATATATGGCCATATATGTTTACAACTTATATCTTATATATTGTAGAAATATCATCACATATCATAAAATGTATGGCCATATATTAGATTTCTGTATGGGCAGGCTGCCCATGTCAGTCTCCACATTGCTGCAATACTTTATGTGCAAAGAGGACTAGGGTAGGGTCATTCCGTCCTTTCTCAGTCCCAACTTACATTTCATTGGTTTATGTCACGGGGTACGAGAGGCAGTTATATATATTTTTTTGGGGGGGCAGAGGTATATTTCAAGATTTAAGGCATAACCTTTCTAATGTTTCTGATGTCATGTTGATCTTAGGAGGACACAAACCCTTGGAACATGCTTCAGGACCATGTGGCCTTATAACTCCTTTCTGACTCCATCCTGTGCCCACCTTGCTGTTCTGGTGCCCACGTCACTGCTGTTAGTGATCATGATTTCTGCCTGGCAACTCCAGCTGTACATCTCCAGAGCACGTCCGTTGTCCCTGCCCAAGTCCACCGAATTGTGGTCATGCTAGACAAAGACTCTGGTCACAGCCCATCCATTCCTATCTCCATTTTATGGATACTAATTGAACACTGATAAACAATGTGGCCTTAATACAATAGGCAGTGTACCTTTCTCCACCCAGTACAGCCAGAAGAGGACTGGCCACCCCCTTGAGACTGGCCCTTCTCTAGATTTCTTCCTAGATTCCACATACTAGGGAGTTTTTTCTAGCCACTGTGCATCAAATTGTTGTTGCTTGAAGATGAGGTTTTAGATCAGGTATCTATCTGTCAAAGCACGTTGTGAGAACTGCTGTTGTAAAAAGGGCTTTAGAAATGATAATATAGATTTGAATGATTCACATAATCGTGAATTAAATTGTGAGTTAGTAATATATGTTGGAAAATCGTTTACAATCAATGACAGCCTGAAATCTGGAACCCATAGACATCACCAGATTTTGGGTTTCTACCCTGGGGATGCTCTACCAGGCTTTTACCACAGCTGTCTTCAGGTCATTTTTGGGTGTTTGGCCTTTAGTTTTGCCTTCAGCAAGTGAAATACATGCTCAATTGGATTCAGGTCATGTGATTGACATTGCTATTGCAGAACATTCCATGTATTTGTCTTCAACATGTATTGGCTTGCTTTTGTAGTATGCCTTGTGTTGTTGTCCTTCTGCACTGATTTTTGCAGCATTTGGGTGAACCTGAGCAGATAATATACCGGTAACCCTGAACACTCTCAAATTCATCCTGCTGCTTTTGTCAGCAGTCTCATCATCAATAAATACAAGGGCCCCAGTTCCACTGGCAGCCATACTTGGCCATGCCTTAGCACTACCTCTACCATGCTTCACATTTGGGAAAATTTGCAGGGATCAGCACAGCCGGAGTGCATTGGCTGAGCCTCACCATGGGTGAACCTCGTTCTTGATCACCTGGCCAAGGCTTTCGACTCTGTCAATCACCGGTTACGTATTGGCAGACTTATCTGTTTACCAACTACTTCCCTGATAAGGTTCAATGTGTTAAATCGGTTGGCTGGACCTCTGGCTGTCTCTATGGCGGTGCCACAAGGTTCAATTCTCAGGCCGATTCGATTTTCTGTAAATATCAATTATGTCGATCTTGTGGCTGGTGACTCTCCGAGCCATCACTACGCAGTTGAAACCATGATTTATATATCTGGCCCTACATTGGAGATTGTGCTAACAAACATCCAGAATTGTTTTGATGCCATACAATCCTTCTGTGGCATACATTGGCTTCTAAATTCTAGCACAACTAAATGCATGCTCTTCAATCGACCGCTGCCCATATCTACCGACCTGACTCAACACTCTGGATGGATATGAGTTTGAATATGTGGACACCTGCAAATTCTTTTGTGTCTGGTGCCATCCATTTGTCAACAATGCCTCATTTACCCCTGGATTCAATATGCTAGTTCCTAACGTTTACTAGTCATAAAAGATTGTTTTTATATTTTTTTGTATTTTTTGAAAAAGTTGCATAGTGCAGGTTTAAAATTCAGGTCAACTTCCTTTGACAGGATATTTTTTTCAGGGCTGCCCAAAATGTATGCATACAACTGTAAATTATAGATTGGTTGAATTACACATTATTTGTCCTTGGAACAGGTTAACACATTTGATGCTAATGTCACTTAAGTATGAACAAAAATGAATCGTTATAAATAAACATAATACTGGTTCACGATAATAGGTGTCAGATGCCTGTCACATGGCTCAGTGGTTATGGGAGTCAGTTTGATTCCCAACTGTGCCAAATTTTTATTTTATTTTTTATTTAACCTTTATTTAACCAGGTGGGCACGGTGAGAACAATTTCTCATTTAAAACGGCGACCTGGCCAAGATAAGGCAAAAAAGGTGCAAGTACAGACAGAGTTACACATAAATACAAATACACAAGTATTACACAAAGGGTACAATAAAGACAAAAGATAAAAAATACAGTTGAAATACAATCGAAA